>QFDW01002623.1:16952-30739 GCA_003315895.1 Lactifluus rugatus | reverse complement strand
AAAGGGTGGGGCTTAGGGCTGACGATCAATTACTAAGCTCCCTAATCCGTGTTCGTAGGAACTATGTCACAGGAATCTTTCAGATTTGAAGTCTGCGGTGCCCAGTGAGAACAGGAAGGACTTGTTCTACATTCAATAGTCCATCGATGATGGCCCAAGCGTAATCTGTACCTCCTTATCCTTGACAGATCACTCCTGACGCGCTTTGATAGCAGCTGTCAGGGAGGATGCAGTACTGATCAGGAACAGGTCAGTCCTTCGTCGACAAGCGCGCACCAGTCGCGATCACAACACACGTACAGCTCTTCCAGGGACGAGGTCATCGCAATGTTCACCGACATTGTCGTTAAATTGGACAAACTGGGCTACGGTGATGTTCGACCCGGCCGCTAGTTCATGACACGTCGTAGTCATGGCGACTTTATGGACTTTGCAGGTGGGTGTATTCTCCACCACGCACAGAGGACTTCCAGGTGTCAAGGTACCGCGGCTACCTATTGGCGAGGCCACGACGTTTATCAGCTCATGTACGGAGAGCCTGAGGGTGGATGCTTGGGAATTGGGAAAGCCTTACAATTCAATCCGGGGTTCATCGACTCGAGTTTCGAAACACTTATATCGAGCTGTGGTGCGATCGAGTTACAAGTGTCGCCTTGCCTAGGTGTGAGAAGGAGGTTAGCGAGGGGCGCTGGTGGGAGGGGCTGTGCTAGGACATACTGGACGCGATATCTCTCTATAGAGTCATAATCCCAGTTAAGATGACCAGCCACTGATAGAAACGCGTACGCACCGATGCACTGTGCTCGTGGACCAGTGGCCTGTACGACGCTAGTCAGTGTCGCACACAGTGTAAGAGCATAGACAAAAGCAGTAGTAGAGCTGGCCAACATGGTGCACGAAAACTATGTCAGAGGTCAGTTGCTCCCATGGGGTTTTATAACTTTCCAAATCATAGCTCTGCACTGGCAGCCAGAAAATAAACAGACCACGCGCTGAATGGATAAATACAACCTGCTTACAAGAACCGTTCATTTTAGTTGGATGACGCAACTACCGAAGTTCTTGTGCGCGTGACGCTGTAGGGCGGGTAAATTTCTCCTTGCAAAAAGCACATAGCATCAGGAAATCGTACAAAAACTTTTTGACTTTTGGAAGTAAAAAAGCTTAAATGTGGGAAAGCCCGGATTCATTGTGCTATTCAAAATGAAATTAAATAGCGATTTTGGGGCTTGTGCACACATTTGGACTTTTTTTAAACACAGTTAATAACCGCTTTTGATGAAATGTAGGTTCACACTTATCAACTTGTCCAATGTGAAGATCTACTTGACAGAGCTTGCACGAGTTCATGTCAAGCTCATACCGTAGTAATACAAGTAAGAAAAGTTTTGTGAAGGGTGACTGATGTATGCAGGGCATAACTGCCACTCCAGTGAGACGATTGTCAAAGAAAATGGGGGGAACACAGACCGTGTTACCTATGGAAGACTCGGAGGCCAGACGCCACACTTGCGCCTCTTGGCCGTGGGATCGAAGCTTCGTTTCTTTGCAGTCAGAAGAGACTCGCCCGTCATAAAGAACACGGCCAAGTAACGCCTACTTAACCAACGTGACCAAGAGGTGGGAAGCTGGTGCCGCGTACTTAGGAGTTCCAGACCCTTGACCTTTTGGAGCCTGAAGGTGCCTCCGAGTCGCCAGGCCCGGGGACAATCTATCAAATGCATGCAAGGGCCCAATTACAGTCTGCAGGACGAGCTCCTCCAAGATAAAGCCTTGTCCTGGCATGAAGATGAAGCTACTCCTTGTTTACCTAGGGAAGAGACGAAAGACCTGCTTAGCGAAGGTGCTGTATCCCGGTACAGTAACCTCAACATGATGCCAGGTCGCAATTTTCTAAATCGGGAATTGTTTGCGTAATGCCAGTGCGTAACTTACGTCAGAGCATCTTTTTTCGTCTGAGTTCCATGGCAGTTCATCAGGTAAGTACAGTAACTGGATAAGTCGCTTATCAAAAACAGAATGCAGGATTGACAGTAGAAACCTGCGTCATGATCTATTTGGGTCAAGCTAGAGTAAGTTGAGCATAATTAAAGAGCATTTTAGATTAATTCGGTATCAATCGAGCGAAAAGGCTGTTTTTTGACATTATCTTTGCTGTTCTAAGAAAAATTTCCGGGGGCAAAAACACTACGGATGCAACAGGATGTAGAGGTTGGCCTGGGGTGAACAATCTCACATCAGAAACCCCTCCAATCTCAACTAACTGAAGTTACGAGGTGACGCGCGCGGTAACACTTGAAGGTTTTACAGAGAGAGCGTGGCGGGAGACTGGCAATTCCGACTTCGAAGTGATTTGACAAAACGCACTGGCAGCGAAAATGGTATGCTTCGATCAAGCCCCCCTCACCTCCGTCCATACCACATTTCTGAGAAAGAACTTCGAAAGACTTCGAATCGGAAGCTGTGCTACAGTACATAATAGTATAAATTTAAGTCAATTGAGGTCGTAATTATTGCACGATTGTATGACAAGCTTCTCTTTGATCATTTTGCAGAGCCTGAGCTAGGCAAGCAATATTATCATGGCCCCTATGACATCGTGTCATCTTTGAATTGTGTGACGCTTGACCGTAGTCAGTGACTTTATTTCAAAGTCGAGTTGTCCGGCTGGGAGATAGTGTAGCGATGCTAGAATTAAATGAGTAAGGAGATTTCTGTACTTCAGGAAAGCAGTTGAAGCGAAAGTTATTGCCAGATACACGGATCCGTGCCCCAAGGAACTAACTGCTTCAGACTTCTTGTCTGACTAATTGAAGGACAATTTCCCTGCGCGTTTCACGATAGAAGTACCGCTAAAGCCCAGCCCTACGAATGTGCCTGCATCCCACGGTCAATTCTTGCACCGTGACTCTCCGAGTCGACTGGGCTTTTGCGGACCCATTCACACCACACCTCCGGAATACCTCGAGCGCACGCCGAGCCATTCCCGAGGTGACTGACTCACAAGCCAGCCCTCACACCATCCCCAAAGTTTTCTGCACGGCCCGCGACAATAACAATGCAGCCGCATTGATCAGCACCAAAGTCCAATAGACATGAAATGTTGGGAATATTATCCCCCGACGCGAGTGGGGGGTTTGAACGCCGCCACATTGTCCGCTTGTGACCGCGCTCGTGACATAGCTTAGCGGAAGCGTGGGCAAGTCCAGGGCACCGGGCACTGCCGCAGCATTCGCTCACGCACGTCGCCGGTGTCATCGGCGAAGGAGAGTATAAGATGGCCGATATAATTATCCGCCCCTATGCTACCGTCGTATATATTGCGGTACTCGACCCCGGTGGTTGTTATGTAGTTCGTCTGACCTCTCCACCACCTTACCCAGATTCTCAAGATATCACCCTGTTAGGGCTACCGCCCCAGTAGATCCAGCGACAAATTTAGACGGTTAAGCGATCCAAGTAGATGTGGAAGAACGTGCTAAACCACCAGTTGCGAAGTAGCATGTTCTGTAGATGATTACGGCAGTCACAAATGGCGTTGTCAACCCTCAATGGGAGCGATTATGCCCCGTAGTTGTGTTAGGGTGTCTGCCGCGTCGGCGATTGAGTTATTCGAGCATGTGCTCAGCAACTTCAAGGCTTTTCGCACCCTTGGCACTGCATCAACCCACAGAAACAGGGAGATGACTCAAATGATTACCTGCTCCGCTTAGTCTTCTCTTCAACCAAGACGCGCATTTTGTCCGCATGCTGCGCCGCAGTCTCCAGCACGTCCTCCTCAATTCCTGCGAGCCGTGCGCACTCGATCCCGAATGATTCTGTGGCGAGTCCCTTTGTGAGACGGTACAGGAACGTGATCTCCCGCACGCCATTAACCCGCGTGTCCTCGGTGAATCCCATATGAAGGTTCTCTGCGTCTTCAGGAAACTGTCGCACTAAATCCGCCCCGACCAGCGGGTAGTGTGTGATGAAGAGCGTTTTGCAGCGTTTCACGTGAATGAGATAGTGGAGAACGGCATGGGCGATCGCCATCTGTAATGGAAAGTCAGATTCCAGTGGCATTGGACCCTTCCAGAAACAAACTGAGGCATACACCGTCGAAGGTTGATGTACCTCGGCCAAGCTCGTCGAGAATGACCAAGCTCTTGTTTGTGGCGTTGACAAGTATATCGCTCGTTTCTGACATCTCGACCATAAACGTTGAACGCCCACGCGCGAGTTCGTCCGAAGCTGGTAAGGCTAACTTAGACCGCGTCCAAATCAAGTTTTTTGTGCTGCCAATGCACTCACCGCCCATACGCGTTAGAACGCCGTCTAGCATGCTAAGCGTCACGGCTGTTGCAGGCACATACGATCCAATCTGTGCCATAATCGCGATGAGCGCGATCATGCGCACCGCCGAGCTCTTTCCTCCCATGTTAGGGCCTGTGATGATTTTGCTACGTGGTTCGCCGTCGCCAAGAGCAACACTGTTCGGTACAAACGGGTCCGCGCGTAGTGCCTCTACCATCGGGTGTCGCCCGTCAACAATGTCGAGCACGTCCTGTTCAGCTGTGAATTGAGGCTTGACATAATTATTACGCATGGCAACGAGGGCGAGGCTGAGTAGGCAGTCGATCACTGCGAGCTTATTCACAACATCACGCAAGGCCGCGTATTGAGTGTGCGCGATGTCTTCGAGGAAGGAAAGGAAGGCCTTGTTGGCAGCCGCATCACGCATCTCTCGAAACTGTTCTCGCAGAGCGAGTTTTTCTCTTACCACTGGTGTATAATACCTACGCACTTTCTTCGTGCTGTCCTGAATTGAGTCGACGACCGATTTAGGATAATGCAGACTTTACCTGCTATACATGAGCCAGGTGTGAGGAATCTTGCTTAAATCCTCAGAGCGGCTGACTTCTACCAAGTACTATTATGTTCTGTCAGAAATTTGAAATGGGGCTTTCGTGCTTTCCTACCTCATCACCCGAGACAGTTGTCCACTGAAGCCCAGGCTTCTTCAATTGTCCCCTGACTTTAAATCGATCAGAGGTTTGTTACCCACGAAAGTCTGAGTCATCTGCTCACTGATTTTGAGCTGGTCGTCAAGTTCCTTCTCTATCAACAACATAGCCTTCACAAATTAGCAAGGAACCCAACGTAGAATGAACTCCACAAGCACTTACTCCGTCCGCATCCGCGATTTCTGGGTATTGCTCGGGGTCGACCCACATTTCAGCCTTGTCCCCGGCGGCTGCCTTTTTCAGCACGACAGCACCGATGAGCTGCTGGACCGGTTCTCGCAGTAGAGGCAGCGCGAAGAAGATACCATTGAGGAGGGCCGACTTGAATCCGACTGCGGCAGGACCTTCGAAGGTTGGAAAGGCCGTAGCCACTTTGTTGAAGGCGGGTAGCAATACAGCTAGCTCTTTCGGAGTGCACTGAAAATAGCAAGCTCAGTACTGTAGCCTGCACGAGACAAGGGATTGCATACCTTTCCATATTGGATTCGGCATAGGCCCTTCGCTAGGTCTGGTAGACCTTTCAAAATTGGGCGTAGGGTGTGTAGATGTTGGGATGAGGTCGAAATGATTTCCTCGACTGCATCTATCCGCTCTTGCAGTACTCTGAATTGTCCTAAACAGGCGAAAGTGCTACAAGTAGGGAACTTACTTTGTGTCCACGAGTGGCCTCCCAACCCAGCTATGCAATAGTCTCGATCCAAACTTCGTGATAGTCTTATTTAAAATCCACATCAAAGAACCTTTGTTCGTAAAATCCGTCTCGTTCTGGTAAATCTCTCTGATTGTGTCTTGTCAGCTTCCTGGGGTGCGCAATAGGTGCTAGATTCGTACAAGTTGGTGAGGGTGTTACCATTAAGAAGCATGTGTGCCCTGGTCGTAAACTTGGCGAAGAAGTTTGTTGCCAGTAATGCATCGGCAATGCGAAAAGCAGACAAGTATTCAATGCACTGCGCCAGAGCGACAATGACTTGTTTCGGAAAATCAGCCACTTCAGCCATTAATTTGCCTGTGGTTTGTTAGCACCCAAATGTCATGACTAAGGGAAAGTACAGACCCGATGTAAAGTTTGTCGATGCTTTCCTACTTTGCGTTTTTTGAGTATAAAATTGGGATACGAAGTCGAATGCATCAGTGTACGACATCCTATTCTTATACCGCTCTATTCGGATTCTGCGTTCTGTTGTAGCGCTCCTGATATTGAGAACATTGGCGTCAAGAGTTATAAATCAATTAGCGGTGTCCAAAAGAACGTACCCCGCGAAATGCTTCAACATTCGCTCAGTAGGCTTCGTTAGCCCCTCCTCGGCCAGTAGTAACTCCGCAGGTTTGCAATGAACCATTCTTGTCTGATACAAGGACATGAGCGGTAATAGTTAAAAGACATGAAAAAACTCACTTCGAGCTCTGTGCGCATATGGCCATCTGAGCGTACTCTTAGCACGACAACAAAAAGCACTCGAGAAGTAACCTCCCTTCAAATTCGTCCCATATGACGTCACCTGTACTGGGACAGATGACGATCATCCCGATATTGACCCTCTCATCGGCCCCCATGCCGCCACGTAGCTGTTCGACTACGCACATCAGCAAGGGTGCGTTATTTGGATCTACATCGTCAACAGAATCTAAATCATCAACATATCTAAAGACCGATCAAAACGTCAGAAATTGTAGAATGGAATGTGTGATGTGGTAGGCTCACGTCACAGCGGTATAAAGATGCGTGAGTTCTCGCTCGAACGGAGCATTACGATTTTCGCCGACCTTCTTTAGGGCTGCAGTCTCGGTCTGGGCCACAATGCCCACCTTATGTCCTCGAGATAACAGCCTACGGGAGGAATGTCAGAGGAAGGCATTCAGAGCATGTCAAAATCGTCACTTTCTAAGATGGATGTCCCGCCGATGTGTAGGGATTGATGCGACGATGAAGTTACGGTCTGGGTACGCAACGATTCCAAGCTCCTTGGCGGCTATCTATGTGCCAATTTTAATAAGGGATGACAAGGAAACCTTGAACCAGCAGACCTTTGCATCCTCCCCAAAGAATCTATATTTGTAGCCAACTTCTATCATCAGAAGTATGCCTTCATGCTTGGCCTTAAGTTGAAGTACCTGCCTGATATGAGTGTATTTGTACCAATCAAGTAGGAGCTCCATACCTGCAGCTCCAGCGCAGTATATGGCTCACCGCTGGGGCCGAGCGCTGGCTGCTTTCGCGAGGTCCTTTCCCTTTCTCGAGTTGCCTTTCCCTTTTTCTTCTGCTCTGCTTTGCGAGCGAACAACTCTTGCAGACGTTTGAACCTGCTGTCTGACTCGGCTCCAGAGGAGTCTGGTTCGGGTTCCCCGTCCGTGCGATCACTCGACAGGCCACACGCGTCCGACCGGTCTTTCGTGTCAATAAATGAGTTGTTCTCTGCCAAGAGTCGCTTTGAGAACAGCTCTCGCCGCTTCTTGGTTTGTGGGTCCACGGAACGCTTCTCTGGCGACGGTGAAGGATCATAACGCCATTGAGAAGTGGGAGTATGCTGAGTTTGAGGCTGGTGTTTAGGATAAGCAGATTCCAAAGCCTGCTTGTGTTCTATTTTCCGTTTCTTGACCGGTGGGTCCTCGTCGTCCGAGACGGTGAGGTCTATTGGTGAATTGGAGCCAGAGGGGTGCTCAGGAGCAGCACCAAGACCCTTTGTGCCCTGCGAAAAGTAGCTAGAGATCATTGGTTGTCTCATGCTGGCACTGTCACTTTTCTGAGTGGCCATAGACTTGGAGCGCTGCATCGCGCGGTGTATGAACGTGAACGACGCGACGATGAGGGTGAAAGGAGCGCGGCGCGCTCAGGTCGCGGTCATTCACACCACGTGATGGCTTCTTCATACGGCCGACGGAAAACCCGTGGGGAGGCCAACAACAGTGATGATTCCTCGTACTACACTGACCTCCTCCTGCCGCAGACTAGCATCCACCGCCTCTCTAAATGCCAGCGCAACAGCTACCCAGACAAATCGTATGTCTCTCATTCCCATACCAGTCCTCTTCTCATCAACTCACCCACGCGCAGGGGCAGAGGCAACCCTCAAGCGTTTCTGGAAAACCGTTGACCTCCAAGAGCGAGGCGACTCTCTCGCTATCACACTCGACTCTCGCCCGCTCAAGACTCCCGGAGGGAAACCTCTACTCCTGCCTCGCTCCAAACGCCTCGCTGCTACGCTCATCGTGTCTGAGTGGGAAAATCAACGGAATGTGCTCAAATCACACGCGCTACCCATGGTATGTCAGCTCACCACCAAGCAGCGCTCGGTCCATCAGTTAACGTATATAAGGGTAGACTTCACTTGCAGCACGTGCTATTGACACGATGAATGAAACCGCAGCGCGTACAGATGTTCGCGAAGCTCTGCTCAAGTACCTCGATACTGATACCATCTGGTATGTCTCTGTCCATTTTTCTGACTTTCCTCGCTCATCCAGCACACTGTGTGTCAGCTTTCACCAGAACTATCCCGAGCCGCTTGTGCGTTTGCAAGATGAGCACTGGAATCCCTTACTCAAATGGGCACATCACGCCTTTGACGTCGAACTTCTCACCTCCGATTCTGTGCTATTCAGCGCCCAGCCCGAAACGACGAAGTGCAAGTTAGACGAAGTGCTTCAGAGCTTTGATCTGTGGCAAATGGCCGGTTGCGTATCATTCACCGTAATATCTTAATTCTGTGGTTCCCTCACCTGTGATTCGTCTAGCGATGGAGCGTGCAACGTATACGACAAAGTCGTTTATCATAGCGCTTGCACTCGTGAATGGTCAAATCACCGCTGAGCAGGCAGCTCTGGCGTCCCAAGTGGAGGTTGCTAGCCAGATCAAGCGCTGGGGAGAGGTTGAAGACTGTACGTACATATAACATTTCGTGCAATTCGTGAGGCTCACATGTACATTCAGCCCATGACGTTGACTACCATGACGTGCGACGGCATATCGGCAGCGCAGCTTGCTTACTGGCTTCTGTTTAGACACGTATAATCCTCGTTATGTGCTCTTCCCCCACTCGCAGTGCACCATCTCGTTTGAACAGTAGACACTAGAGATCTATATCAAGTATTCTTATTCTAATACACGCCACTCTTGGTACATCTAATGCAAAGTAATATGTCTGAACAGTTGAGTGTGTGGTCATTGTCAACCTAACCTACTGCATACCAACGACAAGAAACCCAAATCTCTGATAGCCTTACGAATGTACAAGGCCGGGGTTGAACCCCTTGGGAAACACTTGCCGGACGTTGACGTTGATCCGCGTCGCGCGCATGTACCGCGCATACGGCACCCACGTCTCATCATCGGCATTGGCACCTTCCCAAAGATGTTCCGGTAGCGTTCCCTCAAGTATGCGCGGAACGCCATGGTATGCACGTCGCCACGCAGGACCTGACATGACGATGATGTCACCGGAGCGCAGCAAGATGGGGATAGGCGCAATATCGCGTGTGAGGCCGCCAATGAGGAAGATTGCGGCGTTGCCGAGGCTAACAGACCAGACGTTAGTAAAAAGACCGTGGTGGAGCATGGAAAAGGACGGCGATGCCTACGAGATCGACACGAGGGGCGAGGTGGCACAGACCTCGGAGCGGTCAACGTGACCCATGAGGGTATCTTTGGTTTGATAAAAGTTAACGATGCCCGCGTCGGGCTCTACAAGAAGAGAAGCGCATCGCACAACTTGAGCTTATACACCCCTCAAAACGCGGAGGCGGGGTCTAAAGTAGAGGCCGCGCGCCTGGGGGATTTACTGACCATACGTCTCTTCCCATGCTTGCCAATCAGGGCCGCTCTCTCCCCAGCCGTCGAGCGATTCAGCGTCATCGTCCACGCGCCCAAACACGTCATGCCAACAGATGCTGCGCACCACCTCGACGCATACCCTTCGGAACGGCTCACCCACCGGCTGTACTTGACGCGCAAAGTCGTATTGCTTCGCTCCCCAGTGGTAAGACCAACCGATGTTTGCCCAGCGCAGGCGGGGGATGAGCTGTGCAGTGCTAAGCGGCTGTGCTTGCGGGGATGGGACGGGTGGGGGGCATGACGTACTCTTAAGGAGGGCGAAAATTGCAGGTGAAGCGGGCGTGTTCGAGATGAGATGTCGTGGGCCCGGGGAATCTGCTAGTATCGAAGTCGGTGAGGGAGGTGCGCGAGGCTGGATGATCGTTTCGGGCGAGCGGAGGTAGGTATTCCAGAGGCCAGATGGCGGGAGCAAGTAATGCGTATCCAGATTAGTTTCGTTTGGGTGTCTGGCATGATCGCGAAGAGACCATTTGATCAGGTCCCGCTGCGTGTGTTTCGAGACAAAGGACGGTAGAACCACTAATCCTTCAACAAAGACACGAGGCCAAGGTCAGTGCAGTGCAGCGCGGTCGTCAAATACTACCCACCAGGCATGCCAGTGATTGTAAATGCCTTGCGCACTCTTATCTCGTTGGCGGCTCGCGCATCCCTGAGGCCAATCTCCCTGACCTGAACTGCCTCAGCGCTGCCCTTGCACTCCGTCTTCTCTATCTCTGCAGATATAGTCGCGTCCACTGAAGTAAGGTCAAGGAGATCAGAAAGATCTGGCGGAGGAAAGCGAGCTTTGTATTTCTTTTCTGCTGCCCTGAAAGGGGTCCAGTCTGAATCGAAGCCCTCTGTACGATTCCTAGTAGTTTTATAGTGGTGTCTCCTAGCCTGCTTGTACTCTCGGCTGGTCGGGTCGAGTAACGTAGCCATAGTAATTTGAGTCTGTGGGTGACTGCCGGGACGACGCGTGCCCTCCGAGCGAATCGGTCAGGTCACTCTCACTCAAACTTTACGCCTTTATGTCTCTATGGCTGCCCCGCAAGTCGCCACTCCCTCTCGTCGCTGTCGCCCGTCGCAACTACGCGATACGTCAACGCGTGATCACATATTCGCACTCGAGATTTGGCGTGTCAATACCTCTGCAACTTCGTCACGCGGGGCCGGCATATCCAACTCGCCTTCAGTCGACTAAAGTCACCGCTGACCCCTCCTCGCCTCCGCCTTCCCCACCGGCTCCAAAAAATACTGAATCGACAGAACCAATACTCTCCCGTGCGTGGAAGAAGGTCAAGTATGAGGCACAGCACTACTGGCACGGCACTAAACTCCTCGCCAAAGAGGTCCGCATCTCGGCGCGCCTACAGAGAAAGATTCTCCAAGGTGAAACCCTCACACGTCGTGAGCGGAGACAGGTACGCGATAGTAACCTGAAAAGCTCCGACCACTGATGACTGTGATTGAACGTATAGCTTCGACGAACGACTCAGGACTTGTTACGAGTGATTCCGTTCGCCGTCTTCATCATGGTTCCTTTCATGGAGTTCTTGCTCCCAGTTGCCCTAAAACTCTTTCCTAACATGCTCCCCTCTACGTTTGAAGACAAATTTGCAGCTGCACGTTGCCCCTTATTCCTATCCACTTAGACCACTCGCTCTGACGCGTATACTATTCCACAGGAAGAAAAAGCCCGAAAGCTTCTCCGCATGAGGCTTGAGATGGCTAAATTCCTCCAGGAGACACTCCGTGAGTCCGGCCTCAAGGCGAATGCACACATCCTAGGCAGTGATGCCTTTAAGGAGTTCTTCCGCAAAGTACGTGATCTACTACAATGTCCTCTATCCATGTAAACGCAATATTCTCCCAAGGTACGCTCCACAGGTGAATCACCATCGACCGAAGATATTTTCAACGTCGCCAAGCTCTTTGATGACGACCTTACACTCGACAACCTCTCTCGTCCGCAGCTAACCTCCACGTGTCGGTACATGGGCCTCAATGCATTCGGGACGGACAATTTTCTACGCGGCGCCGTCCGGTCGCGGCTGACTCAGATACGGCGGGATGACCAAGCGATTCTCGCTGAGGGCGTCGACGAACTGAGCACAGCCGAGTTGCAGCACGCATGCCAAAGCAGAGGTATCCGCACGTACGGCGTGAGCCCCGCTCGCCTGCGCGAGGACCTCAACACGTGGATCCAACTGCACCTCAACGAGCGCGTTTCGGGGGTGCTGCTCATCCTTGGTCGCGCGTTCGAATTTGACCGCAAGCCAGGAGAGGACGAGAGCAGCCGAACGGCAGTCGTGCGAAGTCTCGAGCATGTGCTCAGCGGATTACCAGACATCCTGGTGCGATTTGCATTCCTTCGCGTCTTTGGTATCGTCGTAGCTCATGGAAATGCTAGTTGAACGAAGCGGAACTGGAAGTCGACTCGGAAAAAGCGTCTTACAAGCAGCGACTTGAGGTTCTGCAACAGCAAGAAGAGCTTATCGAGGACGAAGAAGAGCAAGAACAAAAAGAGGAAGATGCGCGCCGGGCGAAACGCGAAGCGTCAGAGCGCTCGAAACGCGAGGAAGAGGCGCGTATGGCCGAGTCATTACTGCCTGACTCTGAGGTGCGCTTCCCGTGGTTCTTCTTGTCATGGAGAGATGATGAGGGTTTGGATGGTTAGTTGCGCTCTGAGCCCTTGGAGGAAGACACACGCATGACGCCGGAGCAATTGAAGGAGCTCGTAGAAGTCATCTCAGTACTATCCGCCAAGTCGTCCGTAATCAAGGAACGTGACGAGTTGCATGCCCTTATGGAGGAGAACCAACAGACTGCGAGTGAGGAGGCTGAGGTATGGCTTCATAGTCTGGGCTATCGTGCAGCCGATGATTTGCCTTGACTGACAAGCCACCTCGCTCACAGGACCCTAAAGCGGCAGCGCTCGTGAAGCGCATCCGCAACATGCTGACTAAAGTCGATAAGCAACTCGAGGAATACGATGCGCGTGTGGGCAACTCGTTGCAACTCATCGCATGCGACGCAGCAGGCCGCATCCCTATTCGAGACCTCGCCAAGGCTCTGTCGATGATCCGGCACCGACCAGAAGAGGATGTGGTTGCGCATGTCGTTGACAAGCTAGATGTCGACCACGACGGGTACGTCGAGCTCGAGCACGTCCTTGGGCTGGCACGCGAGGAAGGTCTAGGCATCGTGATTGAGAATGACGAGACGGACGCGCGGAGCTTGTTGGGCGAGATTCAAGAGTCCAAGCCGCGCAAGGAGGACATTGTGCAAGAATAAAATCCGTAGCTAATGCTGCATAATCTCCGCTCTTCGTTATATATACACTCGTATATTTCTTAATCTTGGCCGTCGTGCCGTGAGTGGCCTGCCCCTCCCAACTCAAAGACCTTATAACGCCCTTTCTGGAGAAAAACACCACGCCCTAACGGGAAAGGGAGATAACTGTGTGCATCGACCCGTCATGTTGATGAAGGAGCCATTACCTCCACGACGCCTTGATGTATGGGGGCGATCTTAGCCTCGGGCTTGCCACCTTCTTCCTCGGCCGCATCACGAGCAGCCGCACTGAGCTCCTCCGCGGTGTTGGCATCATCATCTGCACGCTCGACCCACCACCTGCTCGTCTGTAAGGCAAGTACGCCGGTAAGGGCGACGCTACATATGAGGTGGCTCGATGCAAGTTCGAGTGTTGGCGCGCGGAGATCAGGTGGAAATTTAGCGCCAGGGAGGTCAGGGGGGAGGACTACAAAGTTTGTGAATATGGCTAAGAAACGTAGGGTGAGTGAGCGACGACTAATCTTGGCGTGACAAAGTGAACATACACACTCGGAAGCACGGTTTGGACATAAACGGCGATGGCGGTGCCATATAAGACTAAGCAGGAATTGCACGTGTTAACGAAAAAAAAAAAAAGAAAAGAAAAGAAAAGAAAAAAAGACGACTCGGAATAAAAAAAAAAA
>QFDW01002623.1:0-16935 GCA_003315895.1 Lactifluus rugatus | reverse complement strand
AAAAAAAAAAAAGAGGCTTACAGATACTGCCACCGTCAAACATCAAATTACCCGCCTCTCCATCACAGAGACTCCACAAAATTGTCAGGGCGCCCAGGATGGCCGTAGCGGCGACGACATAACCAACACCAGGCGCCCCTTTTGTGAGCACATGGTAGTATCTTGCGGCCACCCAAAGATGGGCATCGGTGACGGGAGCCCTCCAGAGGGTGAGTGAGTCTGCAAACCAGTGGGTGAAAAGCAGGCCTGTTTGTAAATGCGTTCAGGACGGTTGAGCAGGTCGGATATAAAGCGTGTAATACAATAAGCGAGTGTTTACACGGACGCACCGAGAAGGATGGAGGTGACGGATACGGTTATAGAGGCGCGAATAGCCATAATGCCGACTGCTCTCAAAGTCTGCAAGTCAGGGTCGTTGACGTTAGATAGTGGACTAGTGTCGAGTCCACGTTCTAGCACCCGCCGCTTTGGGTGCTCACTCGGAAAGGGAACGTGACAGAACTTTCAGTCTCACGGAACGAAGCACCCCCTGCTCACGCGACCAAACCCGGTGTTGTCAAATAATGATGCGATGATGGGCGAGCACTTCCAATCGTTCAGAGTTGCCTGGTTACTGGACGTCCGAACTATATCACACCGTGTTCACCTCTGGGGTTTACAGTGTGTGACTCCGAACGAATCTTGATCGAAATCGCCTGCACGTCTACAAACGGAACAACTGTACATTCAGCTTTTCAAGGCATAACTACACACCTACCGGGGAAGTAGTTCCATCGTCGTACAGAGGGATATGCACTGACGGCCCTTCTTCGCTGGGGGCACCTCTTTATATATCTAACCACTAGATGGAATGCTATTTTTGTGTTCTTATATGCCGTGTGAACACTATACCCCCTGTCCGCCGTCCACAAAGCCTGAACACCGCTCAGCATGCTATCCTCACTGTTATGCCTCTGTGATCAAGTCTGTGATAGGGCCTTTGTTTTGACACGTAGATCCTCGTCATGCTTGTCTTCTCATACACCACACCTCTCATCTGATTCTGTGACCTCACAGCACCCGGCTTGACAGGGCTCTGGTGTTACTTGCGAAATGAGACTCGAGCTGCGATCAGCGTCCCATCACCGCCGTTTGCCAATTTGAGGCAGGTATCAGGAGATAACAATGACGAGAGGAAGCAGCCCTCTATGCATAATTGCACCCCAGAACAAGTGTCCAACGGCGTGACGTTCAGGAAGATCAAGCCAATAGAACAGTTCAATTGATGAACCATCGAATATGACACTAATTAACACCTACGTTATGCTGATGGCCCAGAACCCTGTCGTCTCGGAGCTGAGCTTCTAAGACAAGGAAGGGAAAACTCGACATGACGATCCGCGGTTACCGGTTACTGAATCTCCCCACTTCTATTCGTCTCCAAGGTGATCTGGTGTTCCTCCATCCACCGCACCGCTTGGACATCTGTCACACACCCCTCAATCTCCGAGACTTTTTTTGATAGTTCTTTCAACTGAGAGTGCCAACCACTGGCAGCGAACCCCAATTCATCATTGTTGACTCATTCTCATTCACGGTACGTGCGTTAGGGTGAATCCCTGCGAGAAGGGACAGCAGCGTCATGTATGCACGATCCTATGAACGAGTAAAACGGCTCGTTATTGGATCGTCGGTCAAGGTCGCTTCTCAGTCGAGAAATTGACTGCCAGTTTTAGAGGGCCGTAAGGTATTCTATGCTACTGCATCACGGTTCTGCGCGACCCGTGTGAAGAGCTGAGAAGACTTTCCAACATTTGAGCACACTGCATGTCCTTTTTTTCACATCCGATCCTCAATCACAGACTTTCCTTCCAACGGTCATAATGAACGTATGGGTCTGACGTGAGGTCATAGGAATAAATAAGTATTTTCCTTTCACAACACAAAACATCTAGTTTCCTACAAACGACCATAATCCCGTAAGTACTCGATAGCAGGGGCCAAGTCTTCTTCCCTAACATCACAATACCGATCGGGAACTTCGTCACGGAAGAGCATTATATCTCCCACCCACTGCTGGTACGTCCTGCCCAGCCCTCCGACCAACTTCTCGACGCACCGATTTGGCCGCTGCTCATCGATTAGTCCAAACTCGTGGAAGAACAACGACAGCGGGTGATCGAGCAGCGGCGCAGTTGGCGCGGGCGTCGTGCGGCGCAGGCCGACGTACCCCAACGCGGGCCATTGGGCGTATTCTTTGAAATTCGGACTGTGCCACATGTAGCCTTCTTCCTCCGGCTCCTTGAGTGTGCAGGTCACCTGGACGATACGTGGCGCATCCGCGTCGACCCCGAAGAAGTACGCTGCGACCGTTATTGTATCGCCTGGGCGAAGGCCCCGCGTGCGCTCTTCGGCGTCGGGGAGAGGACCCGGACGGCTCCTTGAGGGGGAGCGACTGCGGGCCAAGCTTGGTAAACAGTGTGGTTTGTGCGTCCGCCAGTCCTTTTTAATTTTTGGCAGGGCGGCGTTAGAGGCATAGTGGCTTCGATCGTACGCAAACGGAGACTTGCCTGCGAACTGTGCTCCCTAGAGCAATAGTAGACTGACTTACAGCGAAGACAGCGCTTGGTAGAAGGCACTCCGCAGACACGGCAGGGATGGCGTCTGGGCGGCGAAATAGATGCTGGCTTTGAATGGGATTTACTTTCAAAGTGAAACGATGCTAGCCCATCTAGCGAAGCAGGCTGGGAGGCTGGTCCTGCGCTTTGCTTCTCTTGAGGGGTATCGTTTGCGGGAGGGGTTTGAGGAGCTGGGGGAAGTTGCGGCTGTTTAGATTTCTGATGTTTTTCACCTAGTAATCTGAACAGGAACCAGAATGCGACGACGACGACTGCGATGGGAAGCAAAGACATGACGATTGTGCAAAAGCCTGGCAGGGACACCCAAAGCTATAAGCTGAAGCAAGTGTCGATCGACACATGTTGGCCACGAGGCACTTCTGTTAGGGTATAGGGAATTTCTCCGGCACACACCCTTGCTGAATGGCCACTGACACTTACGCCACCCTCGAGGCTGAGAACAAGCCGGTCACTGCATTTCAAGGGGTGTTGATACATACTGCATAACATTTTACATCGTTTAAGCCTCATGTGAGGAAATCCGAGTCCAGCTAGACAACTTTGATCAAAAGCTTGCCAGCCGTCCCACCGGTCGTAAGATCGGTGTGTGCCCGGCGGACACCCTCGGCTGTGAAGGGATACTCATCGTAAATGTTGATCCTCAGGACCCCACTAGATACTAATGCCCAGAGCTCTGCGCTGTAACGGTTGCGTTCCTCCAGTGTCACCATGTATTTGCTAAGCCTAGATTCGAGCGGCACCGCAAGTGTGAGATTAAGCAACGTGGGAAACATGAGCAACCCACGTGGGACGAAGGAGTTTGACATTCTTCTCCGTGAGTTTATACAAGTCCACGGGTTCCACTCTCCCAGATGCGTTGCCAAAGGACACGATTGTGCCTTTACGCTTGATCATCTTGAAATCGTCGTTGAACCTGCAGCATGTAAGGCTAGACCCAACCCTTTGCACCTCATTACGCACGTTTCCCTCCCTACACCATCATAGATGACATTCACACCCTCTCCATTCGTGACCTCGAGAACGCGCTTGACCGTGTTTTCTTGTTTGTAGAGGATTACGTGGTCAGCGCCATGGGCCTTGGCAAGCCTGGCCTTTTCGGGGGTAGAGGTGGTGCCAATAACTGTAGCACCACGGGCCTTGGCTACCTGAGCATGTAACAACCCCACACCGCCGGCGACAGTGTGAATGAGGACAGTATCTCCCTCTTTCACGTCATAAGACTCGGTCACTTGTGCGAGAGTTGTGAGGCCCTGAAGGAGAGCAGCCGCAGCGACTCGAGTAGAGATCCCGTCGGGTACAGCGTAGACGGTGGTATTCCAATCAACCGCAACATACTCCTGGAGTGAGCCCAAACGATCCTGATCGAGTTTGGGCGTGAATGCGGGCATCGAGAAGAGCGCCGGTGAAGCTCACGAGTGCAACGCGGCCCCCTTTCTTGAAACCCCGACTCTTGAATTCGGAGCTCTCGAAGACGGATGGATCAGAGGGCAGCTCTAGAATAACTCCAGATACTTCCTGCGCAATAGGGAGGGGACGCTGCTGCGATATATATAATCCGCCCCTCAGTGTATAGTCAGTTGTGGATAGGTCACTTGATCAAAAGGTAGTCCAGTACAGTACCTCATATAAGTATCAACAAAGTTGACACCAGCCCATTCGACCTACAAGTTGCTCGCTATTGGCTATCGTGCCATTACTGATACATGACAGATAGATGCACCTTTACGAGGAGGTCGGTCGGTTTCACATTTGGAAAGGGTACCTCGAGGTCTTGAATGACCTCGACACCACCTGTCTCGTTGATACCAACAGCTTTGATTTTCGTAGGATAGGACATGGGTGCATGAGTACTTATTGTTAAGAGCTGTTAGAGGATATTATATTTTCGCAGCGGTCTTACTCATCAGTACGCCTTAGAAGCAGGCAGGACTGCTTTGTCTCCCTTTCTTCATCTGCATCATCGCTGGTCTGGTGAAGCGTGAACTTGTTCTGTACCACAATGATGCACGCGGCCGCAAGATACTCTTTGCGGTACTCATCTTCAATCAGCTCCCCCGTATCCTCTCGCGTGCCATGGTTCATTGATTCCTCGGAGGCATTGCTTACACAACGGACTTCCTTTCAAAAAGGAACGCTGCACCCACTTCCACCCGGTGTGCCCCTCGCGCTGCAACATTTACACGCACAACTAGTCCAATCTCCGTACATTGAACCCTCCAAATTACTCGTACGCGACCCGATTCCGCAACCACCAGGCCCTCCGCTTCCGATATCCACTCCGAAAGGTCGTCGTAAACGTGGCAGCACCAACGCGGGCAAAGGTATGCTCGAACCAGGGGGTATATGGAACTGGATCGTGTTGGCTCAGGTGCAATCCCAGCTCTACTTGTTTGTCCGACCACATTGAGACTCATGGTCCGCGTAGGTGAAAGAAGGGACAGAGAAGCGCGGAGCGATTGAGTCCCTCATACGGCTCGTCCGAAAGACTGTGCGTTTCATAACTCAGTCAATGGTGAAACGTGCTAAGGTGTGTTTTAGCTACTATCCGTGGAGCCGCCCATTCCTCTTCAAAAGAAGGCACGGACAGACACTCATGACGGCTGGGCTATGGTGGACGCTGGCGATTTTGCCGTTCATGTCCTCAGTGCAGAGGCACGAGAGCGATACTTTGGCGACCGTTCGCTGTGGTAATATCTACAAGTCCTAAAAATACCATTTGTACTACATGGGAAGTGAGGTGCCTAACGTGCGTGCATCTTTCTACGCTGACAAACCCCCGTCGTCAATGATACCTGGGTTCAATGTCAAATGGGCTAATGTTCTTCCATGGTTGTTTCCTACACTCCCCTTCGTCTCCAATCACGACATTGGCCTGGATCAGGGAACCGCAGACCTTCTCCAGCCCACAATCGTAGCAACTGTACCACTCTGAAACTTGAATCTGGTGTGGTAAATCTTCTGAGCAACCTGCATTATCAAAGATATCGCATACGTGTCCTGGCGGATAGTACTACTGTACCAAGCTCGGTCTGTCACAGTTTCCCTTGTTTTACCGAGGCTGACGGTCATGGTGATGTCGGGTGGCGCGTGGTGCTGAGCCCATGATTTGGGGGACATCATGGAAGAAGATAAGTTCGGATCATGAAGAATATTGGCTTGCGGATCTAGTCACAGGCTAAACGGACCTTCTATACAATGTCCTTGCGCTGACAATTGTACACCTTCATTCCTGATATGTCGGATAAATGAAGGTCGCCACGTCGACCTGCGGCCTAGCCAACCTCGGCAGATAGTTATCAACTTCCCTCCAGGATGAGTAACTTAGTATGACGAATCATTCGTCACCTCGCACTACCGCTGATGATTTCGGGAGAAGTCGTGATTTCTGATCGCGTTCGCGACGTTCTGTCTTGAATCTTGATTTGCTTAGTTGAGATCGTTCAAGTTTCTTCTACCTGCATGTATGCATTCGCGTCTCCATCAAGCCCTACCGCCTCGTGAGGACGAATGTGACTCGACTGTTCCCTTGTGAAGGGGTGCCCAGCAGGAAGATGGATGTCAGTGCAAAGCTGGATGAATTCTGGTGATTGGCTAGTTGGTGGTGATGTAGGACAGTAGACTGGGGCGTAGTGGGAGCCATCATGCTAGAATTGTGACGCTTGTGGCAAGAGATGTCCTCATCCCGTAGCAGGGGGATAGTTAATGCAGTGGTAGGGAAGGTCCCGCCGCTGCCCGTAGCAATGGGCTGAGGGTGTGGCGAAAATATAGGCGCCGATAGGACGAAACGGGACGCGCGCGATGTCACGGGCAGGGGCCGGAATTCCGAAAAGGATGATATATATCGATGATATTTTAGGCAACTATATGTCCGACTTTTCAGCTACAGTACTGTAGATCTACGATAGATAAAAGCTAGCTAAGTCAAATGGATTTGCGGTGTCTATTGGGCGCCGAACGTACTGAAGTTGAAATGTAAAAAGTACAGTAACACAAGGTACCAGCCGCAAACGCACCCGATGTGACCCTCCGTACATGTGGCTCGGTCTCGCGCGGTCGCAACTTGTAAATGAAGGTCAAGTGCGTGACACCGCCCGATCGAAGTAAGGAGGTAGAAAGCAGTCCAAACCAAATGGCTTTCCTGCCAGGGAAAACGACCCGCACGCGCACCAGGCACCGCCCGAGCGTCCCTTCGTCAACCAGAAGCTCCATCAGGGGGTGGAAGTACAACCCCCTTATGACACATCGCGTCCCGCGGTGTCCAGTGGCATATGGGAAAGGCTTTGTAATCAACTCGCGAGACTGAGCGTCGATCAACACCGATCGGTGTGCGAGTTGGACCGCCTGTAGCACCAGACTGTTGGCAACACTAAGACTACGCAACTTGTTATGCACCGGAATGGCGGCAACCTACTCCTGAACCGACTGGTAGAGGCCTGCCGCTAGCGCGGGTGGTAATGACGCTCAGTGGATGTATTTAAGCACGATTTCAGACATCTAGTCTAACTCCGTTCCCCACTCAAATGTTTCCAAGGTTTCCAGATCTTGCACTCCGTCAACCATTGACACTCACTGCCGTCTTACCCTTGTATTTGAGCTACTATGTAATGGCAGTGTTGGCTATTCTCCCAAACACGTTCATTTTTAGACTGTCGCTATTGCCATTCATTATATGGCAGGCCTGGACGTGTGCCGTAGGTTTTAGTGCCGTGTCGGGATTGGCCCGGTCTCAAGGACTTCAAAGCGTTGACCAACTCGGATCTTTAGATGGTTGGCATGTGGTGCGATATCTGTCCATTCTGGCGTCTTCCGATGAGCATTTGCTGAAATTCAGGTATAGACCTCAATGCTTTCCATGGCACTCAGATCGCTTGAATGGACGTTCATCAAGAGACCGCTAAGGAGATATGACCTACTGAAGGATCAAGATACACCTGTTGAACGTCCTTTATCTATCTCAAACGTCCTTATCGACGCCTTTGATCTGCTTTGCAACCAGCGTGGGATCGGATGGTCGTGGTCATCCAACCCATTCCCTCATCATCGCACTCAACCGCTTTCGATAGCCTCGGTTGGGACCCAAATGCTTTTGAAGTTCACCGCCCTTGACATCTCAGCATATCTCATTCATCGCCTCTGTCCCTCCGTTACCAACCCCAGTGGTGGCAGTCTCTTCAATCCGAATCTTAACCCCATACTACGCACTGCCGTGGCTGCCTTATCCGCCATCTGTTGCGCTACTTGGTTGTACTCGTTTATTGACTTGGCGTATCACGTGGCAACGTTGATCGGGCGAGTCGTCCTCCGGCAACCAGCGTGGCAATGGCCGCGTCTCTCCCACCGCCCTTGGATGTCTACGTCGATTCAAGAATTCTGGGGTTTCCGCTGGCACCAGGTTTTCCGACATCTCTTCGTAGTCTTTGGGGCTCGTCCCGGTGGAACGCTCCTCGGGAAACCTGGCGCGCTTGTCGGCGCATTCACCGCATCCGCCATCTTTCATCACATAGGCATGTTGGGGATCGGGAATGGGACGCCATCCTTCAGCACTGGAGGCTTCTTCCTTCTTATGGGCTTCGGCGCTCTGACGGAGAGCGCGTTCAAACAAGTGACGGGGTTGCAGGTGAAAGGATGGGCTGGCTGGTCGTGGACCATGCTGTGGACGCTCGTGTGGGGTATATTCATAATGGATGAGTGGGCTCAACACGGAGCGTTCGCAGGCGTTGTTTTTCCTGATTGGCTTCGACCGTCGTTGATAATATCATATCTCTTATGTGGCAAGTAACGTAACAGTTGTATGAAATCAGAGTTTGAGTGACGGGACCTACTCTGAATGATGATCGTGATTGACTGACTATTCAAGACGTCTCGATTTCTGAAACATAATTTATTGCGGTGTCAATTTACCTAAGTGCTAGGCACAGTAGTTAGTTTATCGTATGAGAATGATCCATGGGCACTGAAGGTCTGTGCATTTACTAACTTAGTGTATATACAGTACTGCACACAAGCTTACGACCGCGTGAATGCAGAGATGACGAGATCGGGCCGGTCAACCAACGGATGTTGACAACAAAAAATTATGATTGTGGCTCCCAAACCCTGCCAGGCTGTGCAAATATGTTGATTTCCCCTCACTCATCCTCGCTGTTAGCAGCACCGCTCATGGGAACTCCGGCGTCATCGGAAGCCCCCTCCCTCTAACAATGCAAAGCTCAAATTCCTCATGACAAAGTGTGGGACGAGCAATGACTGTGCAGTGCGACAAAATCGTGGGACAGGCCTGTGCGTTGTCTTCCAATGGAGCTGCGTTACCCGCGGAAATTCTGCGGCCAGCGTTAGACTGAGGTAGAATTGGGGGATCTGTGTGGGCTTTGCAATGCTCTTGCTGTAATAATCGATCTATGGCAACCGCACTGGTCAGCTGCGCTGCTACGGCGGTTGTTGCGAAACACTGCGCTGGCATCACAGTTCGGCAGAGCGCCCCGACCACGGTTGGCGATCTCCAATGCGATCGCCAGCGTTCCGTCCTTTGATTCTGCGGCTGTGCCTTAAACCCCTCCATGGCGATTCATTTGCGTAATTGTCCACACATTTTTTTGTCTTTGTCACAGTTCGCACATATTGAAGACAGCCAATCATTCACCGCGGCTTGTGCATAAAAATGTTCGACGTCCCGACCCTTATTCGACTCTCCTCTGATACCCCCGTGTGGCCTTCTTGATTTAGCCCTTCGACCATGGCCGACTCCTCGAGGAAACGTTCGTCTACGCTCTCCATGCCGGTCACTCAAAACAATGCAAGGTCGATAGCCTCGAACCATTCCCGCTCGCCTTCGACTTCTAGTTATAATCGTGCTTCAAACCATATCCTGTCTTCGCCTTCTCAGAAATCCCAAAGGCAAAGCTCGCTCAGACCTCCTCGACGTCTTCCCGTTCCCCCGGCTTATAGCTCACCGGCGCCTGTCCTGTCGGCACTTCCTTCATCAACGTCGTTGTCGTCATCATCTTCATCATCAATCGTGTCGTTGGCACCAGCCTATCACTCACTTCACCGCTCCTAGTCCGTCTCAATGCTTTTCCGAGTTTGCATAAGTCTCATCGTAAACCCCTGGCACAGTTCTACACGTCCTCTTCCGAAGCCAAAAACAACCGTGCTCGAGACCCCCGGACATGATTTTATTGAACGGTCACAACACCTTACGAGTCCAACCGACTCTGTGGTGTCATTTGTGTTACCGCAACGTCCGACTGATGTCGAGGAGATTCGTCGTGGAAATTTGTCCAAACTTCGACGTCACCTGGGAAAATCGATCCCTCCCGATCTGATTGCCCCCAAACTCGAACTAGATGAGGCATCCGAGAGCTCGAGCAGCGATGGGGAACCAGAGCAGCAAGATGCCGACCCTATGTCAACTCCGATCATACCGGATTGCCTCTCGGAGGTGTCAGAAGGAGCCAATTCAATTCTGGGGGAGAGGGACATCAAAAGTCGCAGATGGCTATGGGAGAAGAAGGGGCAGCGATGGGAAGAGGATGATTACCGTTTGATTCTACAGAGACTTAGAGAGCTTCGCTAGCACGATCGGAGTTTCCATATTTTTAGGCGGCGACCGTACATAAATTAATCTAGTACTGTACTGTAGATGTATGCTTGTTACAACACTCTAGTCACTATGTCAAGCAGAGCCGGTGGCCTCTATGGAGGCATTCAGTTCTCTTCTGCCTCTCCCTTTCTCTCATCCACTCAACAAGAACAGTCTCCTTCTATAGCTCCACCTCAACAAGAAGTACCTCCTGCCAATGCACTGACTCCCCAATCAGAACCCGCGCAGCCCGCGGATGACGCAGACGTTGTAATCAACGAAGGTCATACAGCATCTGGCAAACCAACAGCTGGTATCTAATCTTACTGCTGCCAAAGCTACCTTTTGAGCATCATTATTGAAACCTTTTATTCCGTCTAATCCGAAGGATGGTCTGCGTCGCTCGTCTTTGCACCTGTCAAGCGCAAACTTAAGCTTCCAACAAGCAAACCTCTGAAGGTCACCGCACTTGCCGCATTTTCCCAGGTCGGGGTGACTAGCGCTCCTCCGTCGACGATGTCCACCACCGCCGTTATTGCTGCACCCCCAACTCTCGTTGACTTATCGAAACCTCCTGTCCCAGAGCCAATACCACTTCCTGGTCCCGGCTCAGGACACAAGTCAGGGTGGGGAAAGAAGGTTAAGCCTCCATCCATGGTGTTGGATGACGACGTTAATGGTTTTCGCGGAAACACAAAACGCAAAAGCGGCGGCGGCAAGAAAAATAAGAAAGTGCGTGTCGCCACTCACCACACTCTATCACAACCAATCTTTCGTCTAGAATAAGAACGTACAACAACTGGCAATTTGGGATCCTTCTGAACCATACGACCCAAGCCGCCCGAATGATTACAATGAATACAAGGTTTGGAAGCATCGGGAACGTGAAGAAAGGCTGGAGCGTCTCGCCAAAGAGCGCCGTATCGAAGCGCAAAAGCGCCTTCGACGCAGTAGCTCCCGAAGCGACTACACCGAAAGTGAATCAGATGATGCGCCGCCCAGAAAAACAGGTACTGTACTCAACGGTGTCGTCCCTTTGATGAGAGCCTCACATTTCTTGTTTTGCAGGACGGTATGAAAGCCACGATGATCGCTGGTCTCGTGAAGACGACGAACGTTCACGAGGCGGCATCGGTAATGCATCCGTAACGATGGCACCTCCCCGAGATATCCATATGACTGGAGAAGAGGCTTACCAGCGCCGCTTAGCTATGTCCACTGCCTTGCAACCGGCTTCACAGGCTGCGTCCTCAGCCACTAACGCCATGGAAGGTACTAGCACTGCCAGCATAAGTTCTCCTACTCCTGCTCCTCAAGTAGAAACGGGAGAAGAGGCATACCTTCGACGTGTTGCTATGTCCCAGCAGGGCCCCCCACAGTCGTTGCCTCCTCAGGCTCCCTCAGCCCAGCCGTCCCGAGATGCAGATGAAGAAGTATATCAACAGCGTGCGGCGTCCTCGAGCCAGCAGACGCCTCTTCCCCCATCGCAACCCGAGGAGGATAACTCTGAGCCATCAGACTCGTCAGGATACAACCCATTCGCACCACAGTCGGTGCTACCACCACCACCACCACCACCTTCTATTCCCAACGCTGCTTCTGCAACTCATATCTCTACGGTGTTCGAGGAACGTGTTCGCAACAGTCGAAGTGCAGCAGCCGCTATCGCAGCCAAATTTAGTGCGCTTGCGCCCCCTACAGAGGGCATGGATCCATTAGATCCGGTGCCAGTAGAAAACGCGCCCGGCCCCACGGAGCGGTACGCTTAGCAGACTTCCTGACAAGTGCTGCAACCTCACTCTGAATGCCCAGACCTGACCCTCATAGTTTTGCTGCCCGTCTCATGGCAAAATGGGGCCACAAGGAAGGCCAGGGTCTCGGTGCAGATGGCAGTGGTATCGTACATGCACTGTCCGTCGAACAGATAAAGGGTGGCAAGGGCACAGATAGCAAGGGTAAGGGTATGGGCTCCGGTCGGGGCCGCATCATCGATGCGGGTGCCGAAGCACGCGCAAAAACGGAGGCAGAACGATTTGGCGAGCCGAGCCGGGTGATCGTACTGACGAACATGGTTGGGCCGGAGGACGCAGGTGACCCAGATCTTCCAGCAGACGTCGGTTCGTATATATATCTTTTTAACATCGCGCTTGCTGACGTTCACGGACGACTCAAAGGTGATGAATGCTCCAAGAATGGCACGGTTGAGCGTGTCGTTGTGCATGTTGTGCGGCCTCCACCGCCGGACGAGACTGATGCAGTGCGCATCTTTGTCCTATTCGCAGGGCCCGCAGGCGCATGGAAGACTGTACGCGAACTCGATGGACGTTTTTTTGGTGGTCGCACTGCTCGTGCGAGGTATTTTCCGGAGTCGTTGTACAACCGGTTCGCATTTGATGAGCCATTGTCCTGAAAACTTGTTATGCTCAGGATGAAGGTGCGGATCAGTCCTACGACGCTGTGTGTAAAAAATGCTCTCGTACTTTAGCATACTTTAGGAATGGTCGTTCTCGATTTAATTAATGTCAGTTGGCTGGTTTTCAACATCACTGTCTGGGAAGATCGAGCTCGCTTCCTGTACTGATCGTTCAAACGGCACTCAGATCTTATCAATATCATCTGAGACCATACTCTATGGATGCATCATAGAAGCGCACGCTGACCGTTCCTTGACACCCGAACAAACAAATCGATGCAAGACTACATCAACACGTAGCCAGCACAGAGCAACGTGATTCAAAGTGTGAAAAAGGTGATTGGGCCCATCAAGCCTACTCTAAGGACAGGACCTGTGTATCTGCACCCATCCCGCACAACAACCGAACCCTATCACGCTGTTCATCATCATTACACACATTCCAGTGGTTGATTAATTCCGCACAGCCGCAAGGGGAGCGAACGCATGTCCACGTGCACTTTCGATCCACAATTAACACGCAATTGCATGGCTTGATGGACCCGCAGCACCGCCGCAGGCTTCCTTCCCACCCAATCCAAAACACGGGCGTAACTCTGATGATGAGAAACTGGCACCGCGGGGGTTCTGGTTGATTTATCCCAACAAATTCAAAAGTGGAAATGTCGCTTTCGTGTTTGATTTCATAACTTTCAGTTTGATGAAATAAAGTTCGCCGAGTCGACCTGGTTCATGGGTTACGAGAAAGAAGTAGAGGGTGCTAAAAAGGGCTGCCATATCAGTTACAAATTGCGAACCTTAGATGTATGGAAAAATAAAAAGTCGGTCCAGTCATTTGAGTAAGCCTGAGGGTCACAGTCTGGCCAGCTGGAATGTTAGCTAGATGGGATATCGTGGCTTTGTAACTTGAGTGCAAATGCAAAGGGATCGTCCGCTGGCACTTCCTGAATACTTGGACTGTTGCAATGTGGGATTGCTCGCGGGAATTTTCCCATGTTCATGTTCATTAACGTTCATTTCTTCACATGCTTCACATCCCGGGCCATCACATGCACATCTTATGAAAATCTCCTCAGCTCATCGATCATGCCAGCTGGACTCGTCCGGTCGCCAGACTTTTGGGCGGGGCCAGATACTGTATATTTCTAACTTTTTTTTTACATGGCAGCTCGTGTTGAATATGAAATCAATGAATCCCAGTCGTCTCGATTTTAACACAGAAATGTATGTATATGGGGTATATATTTATAGGATATCACGCGTGCATGGACGGGTTTCAGACCGGATTTCATGGGTTTTTAGGTGACTGTAGTCAACCCCTATTGGTGCATCGCATCCGTAAAGCCAGATGCATACGTTGTCTCGCGCGGCATTGCCCGAATTCTTAAATTGACACCACTATTTCCACAAAAATACCAATTGTGTGTCCGGAAAGCATCTTTTGTTTTTACGATAACTTCGGCTGTCGGCTTTTCTATCCCCTTCCATGTGGGTGTCACAAGTACGATCCCAACCCCTGAACCGTCTGCGCAAATGCAGGATTTCCGAGCACCCCAGCAAAGGTCCAGGGGCTCTTGCGGTAGAATCAGAAACGTTTGATTTGTCTGTCTGATTTGGATTGTCTCAGTAGTATTTTTCTGCAAACGAATGACCTAGTTATCCTGTACTGTGATGTCAAGCATGTCGTGTTAATCATTGCGCCCCCAGGCCCGGATCCTTGATCTCTGATTTTTAATAGACTCGCTTGAATGGTGGTACAGGTTTGCACTCATTTTCATCGAGCGTGTTGGCTATGACGCCTCGGTATTTGATAGCAACATCGGGCAACGCGGCATCGTGCTGCCACGTCAGAGTGTGCTTCATCCACTTTTCGTCGTCGCGCTATTGGCCGGGGTCAGGTATGTCAGAATCCGCAAATAGCGTTAGAATATGCAACACGGCTCACTTCTGGGTAGTCCTCACGGGCGTGGGCACCACGCGACTCTTTGCGTGCGGCGGCCGCGGTGATCGTCTGAACGGCGTTCTGAAGAATGTTCCACAGTTCAAGCGTTTCGACCAAGTCTCTGTCATCCCATCGGCGTCAACCACCGTACACGACGTGCAACCGGGACAAATGCAAATGGGAACGTACGAGTTCCAGATCATGCTGCGGTCCTTGATGCCAACCTTACCAAAGCTCTTGTAGATGTCTCTTATCTTCTTGACACCTTCATCGAGGGAGTTCTGGGTGCGGAAGACAGCTGCGTCTGCTTGCATCGCCTTCTGCATCGCCAGCCTGATCTTCGCTGTTGGCTCAGGGCCATCTGCATTACGGATCGTGTCGAGGAAGGAAATGCTCTCTAGGCCAGTTTCTTCAGGGATAGCCTTGTGTGGCTTCCCGGGGGCGAGTGTCTCTTTGATATGATGTGCGCATGCACGTCCGAAGACTACAATATCAAGGAGTGAGTTGGCGCCAAGACGATTTGCTCCGTGCACAGAAACGCATGCTGCTTCGCCCGCGGCGTAGAGGCCAGGAACAATTCTGTCCTTGCCATCTTTGTCGACAGTGATCACTTCACCCGTGTACCTGGTCGGAATACCCCCCACTACATAAAGTTTAAGAGGTAATTATCTCTGATTGTTGTTGAACACGTACTATTGTAGTGAACGGTTGGTAACACCGGGATTGGCTCTTTGGTGACGTCGACTCCTGAGAAGATAGCCGCCGTCTCCGAGATGCCAGGGAGGCGCTCATGTAAGACTTCGGGAGGTAGATGACTTAGTTGGAGGTAGAGGTGGTCTTTTTCTGGGCCGACACCACGTCCCTCGCGGATCTCAATGGTCATTGAACGTGAGACGACGTCACGCGACGCAAGATCCTTCGCGGTTGGTGCATAGCGTTCCATAAATCGTTCACCTTCAGAGTTGAGGAGGTAGCCACCCTCGCCACGGGAACCTTCACTCTACTACTGAGCGAAATAATATTCGACAAAGGCTGAACGAGGCTCACCCTCAGTGATCAAGCATCCAGCACCGTAAATTCCCGTTGGGTGGAACTGTACGAATTCAAGGTCTTGCAACGGTAACCCTGCACGAGCAACCATAGCATTACCGTCACCCGAGCATGTGTGTGCGCTCGTGCAGCTAAAGTAAGCGCGCCCATACCCACCCGTCGCGAGCACTGTTTTGTGCGCACGGAAACGGTGGAGGGTACCATCTTCCATATTGAGTGCGATAACACCGACACACTCGCCATCCTGCATTATAAGGTCGAGCGCAAAGTATTCGATGAAAAAGTTGGTATTGTGACGCAAGGATTGTCCGTAGAGAGTGTGTAGCAGCGCGTGGCCAGTACGATCAGCCGCAGCAGCACAGCGGTAAGCCTGTCCACCCTTGCCGTACTTGAGTGACTGACCGCCAAAGGCGCGCTGATAGATCTTGCCATCCTTAGTACGCGAAAACGGTACGCCGAAATGTTCGAGCTAGATGAAAGTATTATAGCATTATACTTAAACAAAAGCAAGGAAGTAATAAGTGTGTAGCTTGCCTCAATAACCGTTCTCGGGGCTTCACGGGTCATATAATGAATTGCATCCTGGTCGCCAAGCCAGTCTGAACCCTTAACCTAGAAAAATAACGATGTAAGTGCGCGCAGGGGAACGAACAAGCCAGGCTCACAGTGTCATACATATGCCAACGCCAATCGTCCTCAGTCATGTTCTTGCGAAAAGCGAGTCAAAGTCTTGCGTATATGCATATGATAGAGCAGACGTACTCCTAAGGCAGCGTTGATACCGCCCTGGACATTATGATGAGCATATGGATGTGTGCAACGGCGTATACGGGTGAAGGCTGACCTGAGCGGCGACTGTGTGACTTCTCGTCGGAAACAGTTTGGTGATGCATGCCGTGTTGAAGCCAGCCTCTGCGAGTCCAAAAGCAGCTCGTAGTCCTGCACCACCCGCGCCGCTGCGTCAACCAAAAGTGTTAGAACCGTGACAAAATGCGAAAGAAATAAAGGACTCACACGACGATGGCATCATACTCATGTTCAATGAGAGGATACTTTCCAGACGACCATGACTTCCCGAACCGAGCCTCAGTCTTCGGAATTTGTTGGAAATTGATTAAAAAATAAATACCTTGACCTCCTGGGCCTTGACGGGGTTGGTCGCCACTACCCTGTGTGCTGGGGTAGAGGAGTGAAACGGACGAGCTTGGGCAAGTGTGCGTGAGAGTGATTTTCTGAGCATGCGAGCGAGTGAGAGAAAGGAGTAGCGGGGTCGGCTTTTCGGCGTTTGCAAATTCACCGTCGGTCAAGCGCCCGCTTCTTCCTTCTTTCCCCT
>QFDW01002619.1:0-22136 GCA_003315895.1 Lactifluus rugatus | reverse complement strand
GACTTATCAGAGCCATATTTCTCACTATTGTTGTAAGCAAGCAGAATAAATACCAGAAGGCCAATACATATGAGCATAGCTTGCAGACTTTGGGGGGAGGCGCTTCTTTCTTTGAAGAAAACTTGCCTCAAGGGAGTTTGATGCCAGTGAAGAAATGCAAAAGATTGAGGGCTGCATTCATGTTAGCTGGCACATTAAGGGCATCAATTTGTTGGAAACTTGTGCTCTGAGGCTCTAGCTCAGGTGAGGGATTTGGAGGACCAGAGTCAGATATCTTATCGTCATCCTCTATCCCTTGAAAGCTGAATTCTTTGCCACTGATGACTGCATCAAGTTGGGTGGTAGCTGCCTAGATTAACTGGTAAGTATCAAGACTCAAAGTGCATAAAAGTGACTAGGAAGGTCACCTTTGATCAAGCCCAGGATGAGCCAATGGGATGTGTATTTGTGCGATGAGAAGCTTTAGCATTGGATTGTCCCACAGCTACAGGTACAGCTGCTGATAATGGTTCAAGGGGCTGCTTTGTCTTGCCTGGAGCCATGGCACGAAGAGATGGTCAGTGAAAATGGGGGATTCAAGTGAAACGGGAATCGAGAGAATGGGGAAGCTTGGGGGGCCTTAAACCCCAAAGGCAAGTGTATTGCACCTGCCAGTGGGCCGCAAACTCAGCAAAATGCACTAAAAACAGACCAAATAAATTACATCCATAATATTGACATCAAATATGGTCCATCAGCAAGCATTGGGTGAGTGACTCAAAGTGAAAATGTGGCAATATGGACTTGTAGTCTTGGTGTGGGATCCTAGGATAACAAAGACAAGATGAGGACCTTGGGGGATGAGATGGGTGGTGAAGACCTTGGGAAGTGAAGAAGTTCAGAGGGAGTAAGATAGGCAGTGAATGGGTAGCATGGTCAGCAGGTGAGTGGTGGCATGCAGATATACAGATATGCCACAATGTCGGTTTGAGTCAATAGTTATTTATGTAATTGCACATATATACATGATGTTGATGTGGTCCGTCGGCAATCATTGTTGGGGCACAAGCAACTCAAAGTGTGTTGTAGACTTTTGCTTATAGTCTTGACACTACACACAGTATTCTTTTTCAGGATACCAAGGCCCTGGACAGCAACAGGCTAATCTTTAGAATAATGCTAATGTCTTCCTTTCAGGGTTTTCCAGAGGTCACATCTGTGACAGGGGTGTCCATTTTTGACATGTATATGCCTGGTCAGACATTCATCGTGGCCATTATGTCATGTCACAATTGGACACCCCTGTCACAGATGTGACCTCCAGAAAACCCCGAAAGGAAGAAATTAGCATTATCCTAAAGATTAGCCTATTGCTGTCCAGGGCCCAAGTGCAACTGAATGGCATAAAATAGACAAGATGAGGATCTCAGGAAGTGAGATAGGCCATGGTAACTGGTGAGTCACAAGTGAGCAGGCACATCCATGACGTCAGTGGAGTCAACATTTATCAATTTTGCCTGATAAGGTATCATAAAGACAGGTAGTACAACCGAACACAATCATTCTTCAGTACAGGATGCAACATAGAACTGCTAGAGTAGTTACAGTAGTAGAATGAAGAAAGCTAGCTTGAAGCCTGCCACTTTCTCGATGGCTGATCACCATCAGCAAGTTGAGTTTCAATTTGACACCGTAACCTCTTAGAGCCAGAACAGATAGCCTCATGTCCAGATGATGACAGCAGAATGCAATGGAACTCAGCCTTGTCATCACTAGGCCATGGTTTTGCTAGAACCTGATTGAATAGTGTGACTAACACATGATGATCCTTCAAAAGTCCCAACAACACAAGTGATTTGGAATCATTCACCACTGCACACAGAGCCTGGTAACTCTTGTTGGATTCTATAATGTTGTCACATTCAAGTGCAATAGAGACGATGTTGACGGGCTTGGGCTCAGGGGTGGGTTCCTTCTTGGACAACAGACCAAGGTACCAATCGGCAACTGCACACTTCATTTGTACCAGCAAGTTGCAAAGAGAAGGGTTGTTGGGAAGACAAAATTCCTCTATTCTCTCTTCCAATATATGTGATGATACCAGGAAATTTGTCTTCATGGAGCCTCTGCTGTCATAGCAAACTTTTGGGCTCATCATCCTGTGGATAAAACTTGAGCAAACTGCATCACTATAGTATGTTTGCACCTGTGTCAAGACAATCTATAAAAGAACCCAAAAAAAGGATTCAAGGTCATGAGCGAATGTGTGCTGGATATTGGATTATTGGATGAGGTCTCTGGCTATAAATTGCCAGGTTCCCTAACAGAAAGATATGTCAGCAGGGTATACTGCTTCAAGCAATCAACTTACAGTGCATGCATGCTAGCATGTGGTGCAGCCTCCGTCATTTTTGCACATAATTTTGGAAAGATCCCAGTCAATAAGCATTCTGCCATCGATTGTTGATTCATGCTGATCCTTGGAGTCATCCCGTTTGCCTTCACCAAAGATCATTATGTTGCCAGGGCTGACATCTCAATGAAGGACCCCAGCACCATGAGTGGCTTTGTGAGCTATAATGTGAGTCAGGTTAGATAGACTAACTGCTAAGAAAATAGCCATCTTACCCTTCAGAGCAGCAGACACTGCCCTTACAAACTCATGGGTACAATTGGAGTCCTCCAGGTTTCTGCCAATGGTGTGTAGGACAATGTGGTAATGCCAATGGGGGGTTAATTTCTAATGGGAGCAATGATTATGAAGTTTGAAGTTTTGATTGTTGATGATTTTATCGGTTCAAGATTGGTGATAGGTCTCGTTACCAATATCACCAGCCAACAAGTAAGAAGGAATGTTGGGAACCCACTTTTCATAGAGCAGACAATAAATTTCACCTTCCGGTTTGACATTGTCAAGTAAGACACACCAAGAGTCCTTCAGGAGAACTTGATGCCTATTTTGCTTATTATAAGCAATCGACACACAAGTCCAGCAACCCACTGGAATACCAGCCACAGTTTCAGAAGAAGGGATGATAAAGTGTTGATTTGATATTGTGACGTCCAAACATTTGTTTGCATTCCACAATTCAGGGACACTGACTTGGGCAAGTACAATGTCTTGTGAGGAGGCTGGACTAACAGTGATATCATGACCATGAGCTTCGCAATCTGTGATATCGTAGCCACAAGCTTTACAATCTGTGATATCATAGTGGATGAAGAAGTCAATAAGATGTGATTCCTTGTTGTAGTATATCGGCTTGGTGAAGACCACACCACTTTGGTCCCACCAGATCAGTCTCATATAGTCCTTGACAATAAAGACCATGAATGTGTAGGTGCGATACTGACTACTCATTATTGAGGTGGCATACACAGTAAGCTGGCCTAGAATGTTGAGAACAGGACCTTCTGGGCATGTATAGGGTTTGGACTCTCCCAACTTCGAGTTGTTGGTAAATGGGTCCAAGTCCAGTGAACATTTGAATTTGATGATGAAGTCGACGCAGGATAAGTCAAGATATGTCTCTGGTCTCTGCTCCAAATCCTCACTGTTGGCATACACCAAACAACCAGGCTTCAAGTCATAAGGGAAACTTTTGCATAGTGTTTGGTCTTTTGAATTGGATGTGACTTTTAACGTGAGATTTTGAAGATGTTGGGAAAAAATTTCATTCTGAAAAGGGAAGATTAGACCCAAGACAGGTGTAGAGTGTTGGGTGAACTTACAAATACTCTATAGTACTGACTTTCAGGTTTAGAGAGTAGATTGATTAAAGGTTTGAACATTCCTGCCATGAATGGAGAATCCAGGGAAGAACAACTTGGAGGAGGTGGCAGGAAGGATTTTAAAAATATATCCATGGATATGGGGCCAACAATGAAAGGGCCTATGTCATTTCCAAAATGACTCAAAACTATACTTCTATCTTGATACCTAGGCACATATCTGCCAGTTGTAGAACTTCAAGTGTGGATAGGAGTGCCTGGTCACAGAGGGGGGGTTGGCAGTGTCGTGCTCATGACTGGGTGATGTGGCATGTGGGCTTTCATTAGCTAGCTGGCTTTAGCTGGCAACAAGCTGGCTTGTGCCTAGTTGACTAAAAGGGGCAGCTATGTGACACGTGGCTCAGCTTGGCTGGTATTGCTGCCAACTGCAGCTCTGGCTATAGCTGTGTATTAGCCAGAGCTGCCGAAACACTAGCTACAGTATCTCACCCTCCTTAGCCTCCCCAGTTGCTCACACCATGGCCCCTATGTTACCATGAATGCATTCCACTTGTAGCAGTGGGAAAGGATCAGTGTCACAGAGGAGAAAATAATCCTCCAAGTCTCCCCCTCCACCTCATTTACACATGCAGGCAGAAAAGTCATTTACCCTTTGAACCCACCTCTATTAAAATTAAGAATAACTCCCAGGGCGGCATGGACTCGGTGGATCGACAAAGGGAGCACAATGACTGATGACTTACTAGAGTGGCAATGGTTGCTGGGACAATTCCCGCAAGCACGAGATATTTTTTATTTCAGATTCTACTACTAACAACCCATGTACCACCTAGTGCCAAACTTGTGCAAGGCACCTGTTCCCTTCCCTTACCATCACTCATTGCATCACCAAAACATTCCTATGTAGGCATTATAATGCATTGCAATAACTTGTCCACATTGTTATGGAATTAAATATCTTTTCATTCAGTCTCTATCCTGAAAATTTTCTAGCATCTATGTGTTGTTATATTATCTAGGCATTGTAATACATTGATCCTCAACCTTTAAAAATTTACAGCTTCTATACCTAGTGCTGATAACTTTTTATTACAATACCTTGTACAGATGCATTAAATATTAAAATTCAGAGTTGTTTCCATACAAGCTAATATCATATAATTTTCTTATCATCTTAACTGAGAATTTCACAGTGTTCAGGCACTCAACATTTATCGTATAGGTGGGATTTGAACTCTCAACCACTGCATGTTCATGTGATTACTCAATACAGGTTTACTATTACACCAGAAGACCTCATGCTACCATGTACAATATGTTTTATATAATTGGCAGAGCTTGCAATCAAGCACAGCCGTGCGTGACTAAGTTCAGCAAGCATTATGAAGTCACTAAGGAAGAGGCAGATGTCAAGCATGCACACACAACAATGATACAGTGTTACGGACTAATGCCACTACCATTCCCTTACCTCATTCGAACCTAGTGTCTCTCAGACCACTTCTTACCTTGGTCCATCTTCTTGACATCTCCTACCCTGTTTCAGTTAGTCCGACCAATGTCGGACATGTTTCAAGCTTATAACCCCTTCTCTTCTCCGATCAAAGTCGGATGTGTCTCAGATATTTACCCTGTTTCATTGTTAAGGCGTCCTCTGTATAAGTAGGCCTCAGCTGGGTAGCTTGTAGCCCCAGCTTTGGCTTTAGCTTCATTGAATTGACGACAACTCCAGTATCATCTCTCTCTCTCTCTCTCTCTCTCTCTATTCCCTCAAGAATGATCAACCCTCTTCGTCTTGTTGACAAGAGGCTCTACACCAGAACGAACAGACCCACCTATCTCACAAGGGGATTCCCTCGCACAGAGGCAGAAGACTAGCTGCCCCAGAGTGGACAAGTTGGGAGGCTCAGTAGTGACCCCCACTTCGAAAGAACAGACTTTCGCCTCATTGGCACCCAGCCCCGTTGAGCTGTAACATACAGCGCCAGGTGTGTCCCACTTTTTTCCATCCTTCTGCTCACTAAAGTCATTTACCTTGTGTTGCCTATACAGCTTCTTCACATGATTCTTCCTCTCACTGGCATACTCGCCCCTCAGCTTCACACACTCACCTGCACCATCAACAATTATGTGACCTGTGTTCTGAATGTCTCAGCCAATAACTTCATCTCACTCTCCCTGTCGACATGTTGATTACATCAGTGGCCAGCACTTCCACAAGTGATCATTTGCCACCCAATTTGACCTTGACGATGTTGTTCAATTTGGCAGTGGCTGTGAACCTTATCCTGCATGGGGAGCTGAGCACGGAATACCACTTTTGAGAGAGGACATTTCCTTTGACCTCTAGCAGAAATTTGCTTTCCAAATAGATTCTATGCCGAACATGGTGCATTGCCAACACACTACAGTCCACCCCCTTCAGTGTCTGCTCCTTGGAGTTGTCCAAATTCAACTTTCTGATGCACGTCCTTGTCAGCTGAGCGCCCCAAATGTCTTCCAACCAGGCACTTCTCACCCTCCATGCCAATTACATCAGTGGCCAGTGACTGAGCTGTTCTTTTTCTGCCCAACTTGACCTTTACGATGCTGTCGGCCATACCCCAAATCCTGGTCTCCAGTACCACTGCTCCAAGCATGGTGGCAGTCACAGCCACTCTGAGAAACCTCTCACCAGTGCCCTCAAACACTGGTGTCAGGTGATGAATAACATGTCCCAGTATAACTGCATGCCTCAGATAGCCCTTTATCTCCTTTGCTGGAGAGAGGCCACCCAAGTTTGTTTCATCCCTGAGTGCCTCTGCTTCATCTTCAAATGTGTGGACGACTATTATCGCTCTCCCGAGTGCCAGAGCCACATCGACCCTGTACCTGAAGGCCTTTATCTTTGCGCCATCATCAAGCCTCTTTACTGCTTCATTCGTGATTAAGGCTACAAGTCTGTCAATGGCAAGTTTGTATGGTGAGAACATGACCATCGCATCAGTGGTTATGACAACATAAACCAGCTTTGCCCTTGTTCAGACTCGCCTCATGGATATTCTCGACGGCAAGTTTGTACAGCGAGAACATGACCATTGCATCATCAGTTATGATGACATAAACCAGCTGTTTTGGTATCCAGAGGGCATTGCCTGCATCGTCCTTATGGACAAGGTGCTCCTTTCTCTTCCTCATCCACCTGTACCAATTCATACTAATTTGCCCTTGTTCAGACTCACCTCGTAGACGTTCCTTGTGCACAATGCTTCATGCTTTTCAACCACATTGATTGAAATTGTGCCTTTTTCAAGACATATTACGAGAAGCGCTCTTTCGGTCACCTGCTTGTCAACTTTAATCACATCTGAGTCCTTCACACCTCCATATTTTGGTTCTATACTGCATATAATGCTCCGACCATCTATCAGCCAAAGCAAGGCCATTCAAAGGCTTTAACATGGTTGGCAACAGCACTTGTAGGTGCCATTGCGACTGTCATCATGATTTTTGTGATGCTTGCAGAACTTTCGTACATCCCTATTATGCAAGCCTGATGGCACGTACGTGAGTTTGAAGGGGAAAACAAAGACGAGGAAGTAAGCGTAAGAAGAGACTTTTGACATGGAAGGTCTTAACTGGTTTTGACAGAACGCGAGATGGAACTTTTCGACAGTGTGAGACCTGATGTCGTTGAGTCAAACTTTCAGGGTGTCACATGAAAGATTATGAGGGGAAAACAGGTGCAAGGACTTCATCGTCCTCCTAGTGTATTTTTCTGAGGCCTTAAGTACAGGATTTGAAGTACCTAAGGCTAGGTATTCGAGTGTAAAGTACAGGCCTTGAAGTAATCGAATCAAACAAAGCAGAAGTGAGTGTAAGTGGTTGAGAGGTAAGTAGCAGGCCACGAGACTGAGATCGGAATGCAAGACCGAGAAGTAAGGAGTAAGTACAAAGGTAGGGTTGAGGTGTGCGTCCTCAGAGTGCTTCACTGGACGCTTGCATTCTCCACAAAGGAGAAGATATGCCAAAAATTGAGGGTCTGGGCCTGGCACGAGATACAGCACGAGCCTGTGACAAAGAGGTATACAAGACAGGGAAATTACCATAAACAGAGAACAAAAGAAGGCATGAGGCAAACTAAGATCAAACAGGAAACTGAGAGACACAAGGCATGAGACAGAACAAAGGCGATCACAGGACATGAGAGTGACACAGGCCACAGAGAATGAGAATGAGGCCAAGGTATAAAGGGAGTGTGGCCAAGGTGGCACTGTAGCACACGAATAGGTGAAAAAGGTGGTCCGAAGACAACGGGACGTGGAAACAAGACAAGATGTGAAACAAATGAGATGAGGCAGACAAGAGAGTGCGAGATATGAGAGATTATGAGGCCAGCAGCAACACTGACCTTACATCTCCTGGGGGGTTGAAATTTTGACCATCCTCAGTCAAATGTCTTCTTCATCGTTTTCATGGGCGGGATCAGCGGATTCTTCGTTGATGAGGGTGACAAGATCTTCACAATCGATGAGGCAGGTGACAGGAATGAAGGTGCACGACCGGGCGAGGTGTGGAACAAGGCAAAAGGCAGCATATCAAAGTTTTGAGATGGCGCTGTTGAGCTCTGCTAAATGGTAAGAGCCTGAGCAGGACTGGTGGACAACTACCATTGGGCCCAAGTATCGTGGCTTGGTTTTGCATCCTAAGTCTGACTCTATGGCTGAGTTGTGGACAAGGATGAGGTCGCCTGGTCAGAAGGAAGAATGCTGGATTGTCTTCTCGAATTGCTGCTTGAATTGTTGGATGGAGGTGAGGTGGGCTTTGAGGACGTTGGTGCAAATGTTGGCCAAGTCATCTTCACATTTTTTGAGTTGGCAGGCACAAGTTGTGATGAGGTCGGCAGAGGAGAGTGGCTTGGTGAGCTCTGGCATGAGGAATGTTGCAAGGGTGGTGTCAAACGGAAGAGTGGGCTCAATGCCATATGCCATGTAGAAAGGAGAGTGGCCAGTAGACCTGCATGTGGTAGCATGGTTGGCCCAGAAAATATGGGGCGCCACGGCAGGCCACCTCGAAATATCGCCTTCGCAGGCCTTGACGAGCAATTCGCAGATGGTGTGGTGCTGTTGTTTGACAACACCGTTCGCACGGGAGTTGTAAGTTGAAATATGAGTGTGGGTGATCCCATACTTGGAGGTAAGCCAATCCAAGGCTGCAATGTAAGCTCTGCCGTTGTCAGTAATGATCTCCTCAATGGCGCCCCAGCGGCACAAAATGTCTTCGAAAATAAACGCTCCGATGGCGTGCCCAGTCTCAGAGCATAGTGCACACCACTCCGGCCAAGCGGAAAGGGAGCAGCGAGCTTGAACAATGTAGCGGAAGCTGGCAACATGAGGCATGAACATGGTATTGATATAAACTTTGCAGAAAAGTGGAGCAGGAGTGTCAACGGAAGGTGGGATGCAGACCTTGGTCATTTGGCGAAGTTGACACTTGTGGCAAGTATCAATGTACCACTTGACATTGTGCTCGATGGAAGGCCACCAGAAGCGGTCAAGGAGGGTGCAACATGTTGAATGGAAGCCCTTGTGGCCGAGATCATCATGGGCATTGCGAATAAGTGAGAGATGCTGAGTCGAAGGAATGTAGAGTTGCTGGCGGCCTTAGCCTTGGCGTTGCCAGAGTCATCCGTCAACAAAGAGGTAGTACTTGTCTTTGCGAATAAGTCTGTTGCGGGAGGTGTTGGAGAGACTGGAGGGGATCTCAGAAGTGTGTAGGTATTGCTGGATGTGGGCGATATCTTCTTCTGCCTGATGGAACTTGTCGGCGGTTGGGATGTCGAGAGTGGAGGTGTTCAGGTCTGAAGAGCTTTCGATGTTGAGAATGGAGGCTGAGGGGAGGTGCTCAATATTCAGCCAGCTATTCACCCAAAGACTGAGAGCTAGGGTCTTATCGATCCACTCCTCAGAGTTGTCTTCTTCATCATCTTCTTCTGCTGGTGCACGTCGAGAGAGTCCATCGGGACTGTAATGTTTTTGTGTGGCAACGTGGATGAGTTTGAAGTCGAAAAGGTGGATGGCGGCAATCCACCGATTGATCATAGCGTTTGGCTGGCAATCAGGGTTGTTGAGCATGCCGTGGATAAAGGAAGCATCCATCTCGACGATGAGATTGCGGACGCCAACGAGGTAAAGGCAGAGAGAGCGGAGGGCACAAAAGAGGCCATAAAGCTCCACTTTCACCTAAGAGTAGTGGGACTCCCGTTTGTTCCAAGAGATGGAACCGAAGTGAGTGGCCCGGGGGCAGCGTACACCATCTGTGGACTCCTGGGATAAGATCCAGCCAACTCCTTGCACAGAAGAGTTGACTGATAAGTAGACAGGATGGTCAGATGAATAGTCAATGGAGATGAGAGCAGGAGAGTTAATGATGGCGTCCTTGAGTGTTTCCATGGCAGTGGCATGCTTGTCTTCCCAAGTGAAAGTCTTGCCCTTGCAGGTGAGATTGACAAGAGGGCAGGCAATGGCTGAGTAACCCTTGATCCAGATGTGCATGAATCCGGCAGTGCCTAGAAAGGCATGGATGTCAGTGATGGACTTGCACAGGGGCCAGTCGTGAATTTTGGCGATTTTGGAGTCGTCCGGAATGCGGCCTTCGAAATTGCACTTGTGGCCAAGGATAATGACTTCTGGGACGGCGATGAAGAGCTTCTTGGCCGAGATGGTGGCACCGGCGCAGTGGAAGTGATGGAGGATGCAATGGATGTCGTTGAGGTGCTGCCAAATGAATTTGCAGACACCAGCATTGTCAGGGATGGTTTCGAAGGTGCTGTTGATGGCCTCATAACGGGAAGGTGGCCTCTTGATGCTGCAGTCATCGACAAAGGGGCAGGCAACATGAGGTATCTTGGGCTTGAGAATGAAGGTGACATTGTCATGAAAAATCGCGACGGCGTTAGTCCATCCCTGTGGCAGACAAGTGAGATGCACGGCTCCAATGGGGGATTGAATAGTGGTGAGATCTCATGAGGAAATGTCGAGCAAGCGATGGTCGTAACCCATAAATAGATCTAGCATAGAATAGCAAGATTGTCCAGCCATGCCTTCGATGAGTTGGTCTGCCAGTGGGGGTACGCTAGAGTTGAGGATGGTGACAGCGTTGAGGGGCTGTAGATCGTGGACGATTCGGAGGGTGCCACTCTTCTTCTTGACGCAGAACCAGTGGGAGCAGTAGGAGGCATCGGAGTGTTCGTAGACACCGGCAGCAAATTTCTCTTTGAACATCTGAATAATGTTATCTAAAATGCCAGAAGGAATGGGAATGTTTTTGTAAGCCCAAGGAATGTGCTCAATGACTGGGATCTTGACTGGGGTGAAGTAGTTGTCACGAAAGCGACCTTTCTCTGCCTCGGTCCAAGCAAGTCTAAGTTTGTTGAGCTAAAGGATGTACTGTGGAAGTTTGAGCTCGTCTGGCCAGAGGAAGCCATAACGATTGAGCTCTAGATTGTTGAGGCATTCCTGCGTGAGCCGAGAGCCCAGCGTGAAGTCTGGTGGGCAAGTAGGAAGAGGAGGAAGAGAGAGGAGAGGGTTGACCAGAATGCGGCAGACAGTACGAAAATCTTCTGGGAGAGATGCTGGGACTGGGCACACTTTCTTGGCAACCTTCTTGTAAGCCAAGACAGATGCCTGTGCTGCAGCATGGTAAAGATGGAGTTTGTCAAAAGTGGGAGGAGGAGGAAGAGGAGGCTCAGCGGTTAGAGAGAAGGCTCCAACATAGCCAACCTGAGTTTTGTGTGGTCATGATGGGATGGAGACAGAGCAGGTGGGATTGGAAGGATCACATATGGAGATGTCCATGCTGCCGTCAGGATGGTCTTCAAGGCGGCACAGGAGGAGCTGGTGGAAGGGGTGACCAAGGAGGAGGCGAAATGGTGCTCATTTGACAATGTGGGTGTGGACTTTGAAAGGTATCTCGCTGACCATCATGAGCACATTCTCAGCGCAGCCCAATGTCTGGCTGATACTACTGCTTGCTGCCTCCATGTCAAGATGGTAGTTCAGGTTGATCAAAACTTGAGCTTCCTGTGCCAGGTCTTCTCGGATGACAACAATTTGAGAACTGTTGTCTAGAACTCCTGCTTCTAATACTGAGCCATTAATTAGTACATCCACCTCCCTGAGAGGTAGTGAAAACTTGGCAGTGTGACAGGCGGTGGAAGTGGGTGTTGGAAGGTCAGCAGAAGGTGGCGACTGACAAGCCTCCTCCAGGCTGTGAGTCTCTACTCAGCGAGCCTTGAGTTTTTTGACCAGTTCCTTGTGGATTGAAGGGCTAGCTGCTATGACATGAGCAGGAGTTGTCTGTGTCAGTTTGCTGTCCATGAGCCAAGCTAGGAGCTGGTTAGTGAGTTGTTGATCCTTGGCACCAGACTGGTACTGGTACTGAGGAGTGGGGCGACTTGGCTTGGCAGCGGTAGTCAAAGTTGCTGCCAGCTGGGAGGATGTTGTGGGTGAGGTGCTGGTAGGCAGTGTGGGCATACTTGAGGGTAGTTCAGGTGTGCTTGAGAAAGGTGTGGACATTGTGGCGAGTTCTGGAAATTTTGGTTGCTTTGGCGTCTTTCTTCTTCTTTTGAGCAGCGAATACCTCAAAGATGTCAAGGGGTTGATTGTTGAAGTTATCATTGTCTTCTTTGAACGTGTCTGTAACTTCGATGAGGTGAGCTTCCACTACTTCTTTGATGTGAGCAGAGGGAACGGCATGCAGTGTCGAGACCTGGGGAACCAGCAGGTGAACAGGCTGGGAAATAGGAGGCAGAGGCTGGGTTGCAAGCCAAGAGTCGATAGCAGCTTTGAGTCCCCTTCTCGTGCCATCATTCGGTATTGGTTGTCCGGTGGGGAGGCACAGGTGATCATTATAAACGATGCAACAGCCGGTGCTGATGTATTCTTGGGCTGCGGAACACTCCCTGAGACAATGACCTGGCTGCAAAAGGTGCAATTGTCTGGGCACAGGCGAGGACCATGCCAGAAAGCTGGATTAGTCAAAGGAGGCATGGGTGGGCCTGCGTACCGTGGTTGAGCCCAAGGCTGACTGGTAGGAGCGGTGGTCGACTGATAAGCATAGGAGGAGGTGGCATCTTGAGTGGGTTCTGCCACAGCCTGAGGGAGGTGTTTAGCCAGCTCTAGAAATTGTCGTAGACAGTCAGTGTAAAGAGAAGTATAGCTAGAAGGTCGTTCCTCAGCAGAGAGGCCACGTAGCCTGGCTGTAAGTTTTTCCAGGTTCGCATCCTCTTCTTCCCACTCTGGCTCTCTAAATCGTACAGTTTTTGTTTTGACAAAAGGTGTGGAGCGTGAAGGAATTGCTGGCTCCCGTGGCCTGGAGTGCTCCCAGAATCTGGAGTCTAGGATGAGTGGCTCTCATTCTCGTAATCGTCGACTGCACTCGCATCCTTGAGGGTCACGGGTGTCCCATTGGTCGAAGGTGTGCTCGGAGGTGTGTGCCTGGGTGGCAGGTCGATTGTCCTAAAGGGGAAGTGGCAGCTCGAGTGTCCCAGTTAGAACTGTGTGAGCGATTTCAAGGACTTTGGTAAGAGGGTAAGCCTTCTTAGCTTGCTTGGGGGGGCAAGCAGAGATGAGATAGGGCATCATGTAGTACCGATCTTCTGAATGGAAGCCATACCAAAATATGGTGTCGTGTTCATCATAAGTGAGGCTAAGGGAATCAAGTAATGGCTTAGAAAGGAAGGCAAACTGCTGGTAGTACTCCAGCACATTGCATTCATCCCGGATGCGCACTTGGGAGGTTTGCCTAACATATTTGTATAGTCGCTCCCAGGTGAAGCAATTTTCTGGGTCAAGGTTGGGGTGAGCAATTCTGAGGGAGTCCTGGAAGTCATCCCAGTCTCGAGCGGCATACCCTTTGAGTGTTTTCCAGTAGATCTTCAGCCCTTGCGCAGCATACCTGGGGATTGCTTCAACCTTTTCCCTATCCATGAGTTGATAAGCATTAGCTATCATGTCAAACTTGGTTAAGAAGTCCTTGATGGAGTCTGTGACATGACCTGAGAAGTAGGGCGCCTGCTCCAATTCAGGTGCTGGCATGGCAACTATTCCTGTGGTATGTTGAGCCATCATGAAGGATTTGTGTGCGTGGGTGCATTTCTGCTGCTGTAAGGGTGGAGAGTGAGAAGGAAGTGGTGGTGGTGCAGTGCACGCTGGTGGAGATGGCAGTTGTCCGAGAGGGGGTACTGGGAGCGTTGGAGGTGGCTGAGGTGAGAAGGCTGGAGCTGAAGATGGGCGCTAGACAGAAAGATGGTCATTGACTAAGCTAGATGGAGTAGGATCAACTGTAGTGAGAGTGGGAATCTGGGAAGGAAGAAGATGGCAAGGGACTGGAGTAGGAGATGGTGGTGTGGGCTGAGACAAAGAGATAGGAGTTCTGGGACTTGCAGAGAGATCTCCTGAAGTAGAGGGTAATCCTGAGGCTGTTTCTATGGCACTTGCAGCTGCCAAAACCAAGGCTGAATAGGGGATAGAGCAAGGGATGGGAGAGAGTGTAAAGGAACCAGGAATAGAGTGGGGAAAGGAAGAGGGAAAGACTAGAGGATTAGTATCAAGGCTTTGTTCTATAGGCAAGGGATCGTCCAGCAAGGGAGATGCAGGATGTGAAGGAGAAGGAGAGGATGCGGGAGTAGGTTTGTCGAGTGGAAGAGCAGGTTCTGAGGTGGGAACAACTGTACTGGTGGAGGCTGCTGATGTGCTAGTCGATGGAGTAGGAAGGTGGGAGGAACTTGTGGTGAGTGAGGTGGCTTTCTTTGTGAATCTTCTGGCTTGGTTTCTTGAAGGTAACTGGGAGGATTTCTTTGTCATACGAGGCAAGGAGAAGGAGAGATGGAGTCAAGGGAGAATGGTATAAACTCCCCTCACTCCAAGCACCAGATGTGCGAGCCCGATGGCACATGTGTGAGTTCGAAGGGGAAAACAAAGATGAGGAAGTAAGTGTAAGAAGAGACTTTTGACATGGAAGGTCTTGACTGGTTTCGACAGAATGCGAGACGGAACTTTTCGATGGCGTGAGACCTGATGTCATTGAGTCGAACTTTCAGGGTGTCACACAAAAGATTACGAGGGGAAAACAGGCACGAGGACTTCGTCGTCCTCCTAGTGTATTTTTCTGAGGCCTTAAGTACAGGATTTGAAGTGCCTAAGGCTAGGTATTCGAGCGTAAAGTACAGGCCTTAAAGTAATCAAATCAAACAAAGCAGAAGTGAGTGTAAGTGGTTGAGAGGTAAGTAGCAGGCCATGAGACTGAGATCAGAACGTGAGACCGAGAAGTAAGGAGTAAGTACAAAGGTAGGGTTGAGGCATGCATCCTCAGAGTGCTTCACTGGATGCTCGCATTCTCCACGAAGGAGAAGATATGCCAAAAATTGAGGGTCTGGGCCCAGCACAAGATGCAGCATGAGCCTGTGACAAGGGGTATACGAGACAGGGAAATTACTGTAAACAGAGAACAAAAGAAGGCATGAGGCAAACTAAGATCAAACAGGAAACTGAGAGATACGAGGCATGAGACAGAACAAAGGCGATCACAGGACATGAGAGTGGCACGGGCTACAGAGAACGAGAATGAGGCTGAGGCGTAAAGGTGTTGGAGACGCAGCCCTATCAACGGTTGATTACTTAATGATAAGTGGACCGGAACATTCTGGTCTACATACGACTTCAGGAAGTTTCTAAACAGAAGGGCAGATAAGATACCTGACCCAGTTTCTTTATTGCCTAAGACAGACTTTTCTTTTTCATAGTTCTACATGCATTTGCCTTAATATAAAAGTCAGGCACCATAACGTAGATAGGACCTCAGTTCTTTCCCCAAAAGACTGAGGTCAGTAGTCATATTACCCACGATTACATTACATCGCTGACTCAGCATCTAGCTGAGCGTTAATCGCTTACAGGTTAGATAATATAGTTCTTTCCCCAAAAGACTGAGCTGAGTGTTAATCGCTTACAAAAGGGAGCATGGCCGAGGTGGCACTGTGGCACACAAATAGGCGAAAAAGGTGGTCCGAAGACAATGGGACACAGAAACGAGACAAGATGCAAAACGAACGAGATAAGGCAGACAAGAGAGTGCGAGACATGAGAGATTACGAGGCCAGTGGCAACGCTGACCTTACACTATGACCTGGAATAACACATCCCACCTCACTCACCGTTTGCTTTTTCTCCTTGTCATTCTCACCCTAATGGCTGGGCCTACCATTTACATCGCACAGAGAATCAACAGGGTGGTGGTGGATCCCTCCCTCTCATCCTTGGCATCACTCAATTCTTCATTTCTGTCACTGCAACCCTCCTGTTTGGTATTATGCCCTCCGGTTGGATGTTTGTTGATCACGTTGCTGGCAAGTCACATAAGTATCTCACTTCCCAGACCTTCACAGCCAGTTATCCCATTCTGCACTCTCAAGTGTGCCTTGGGAGCATCTTTTTATGGTTCCTTGTCTTTGGATGCAAGTTACCAAATCATACTTTTTCCTGATCCTTGCATTTCGTGACCCCATCTGCACCATGGCTGGAATGAAGATCCAGAATTGTCATGAAAAGCTGCTTGGAAATGCACTTTGCCGTGATCATGCCACCTTCACCCTCACTATCATGTTCTTCATGGATCTTGTGCTCTTCTTCCTTGACATGTTCTTGTGGTATATCATTTGGAACACCATATTTTCCATTGCTCGTTCCTTCTTCCTCAGGCTATCAATCTGGACACCCTCATCACAAAAAAATCCTCAGTATCATAAGGGCTAAATAGCACATATATTGTCCACAAGTTATTGAAAGGCCTACAATAATTTTAAAAAATTAACTGTAATTATAATGGACTTCTTTTTTATTTAGAGGCCATTTAAAGTCATAAAATGCTTTATTAGGCTGATAAGGCTTGTCTCTGATTGTTATTTTGACAATGCATTGTGTTGATCATATTGCCTTGTAAGCCCTTGTAAGCCTTGTTTGCCCTTGCTAGCCTTTTTTGCCCTTGTTAGCCTTTTTTTCCCTTTTAAGCCTTTTTTTCCCTTATAAGCTCTTACAAGCCTTGTAAGGCTTAAATCCCTATAAATAAATAAATTATTATTTTTACTCTTTCCTATCTTATCTTATCTTAGAAGCTCTGATAATCTACAAATCTACAATTCCTTTTAATTTATCTACTAATCTATTCTTACTTTTATTATCTAATTTGACTTTTAACCCTTTATTTGAAAAAATATACAATTTCTGAAATACTATTTGAAATACAGTATATTTAAATGAAATCTTATCAAAGGAAACAATATAAGCTTAAGATTAGAAATTGGCCAGACTGGGGTTTAAACCCAGAACCTTGGAGTATATTACTGGGTGCTCTAACCACTGAGCCATCTGGCCCTAAGTATAAAAGGTTGTATATAATAGATAACTTATCTAGGGTACTGCATAGATTTTCAGGATTTGTACAGGTCATGAGTAAGGGTACTGGCAGATGTGGGTAGAGGGGCAGATTTCCATACCTGTAAGCTTAAAATCAAGCCCTAGATCAAGCCAAGTGGTCAAAAAATGACTGAGTTATGACCAAATTGTTTATGTTTGTCACCCCTTTGTCTGTGGACTGATGCGTCTATTAGTTTTTTATCGTTCCTTATGATACTTATGGTACAGGTTCCCTGACTCCTTGCAAAGGGTGTATGTGCCTGCTGCACGTGATACGTCATGTGATACGGTACACGTTTGCATTTTGATATGGACCTGATTCACTCTAAGTCTTGCTATTTCCTTAAAATAATATACAAGCCATAAGATATGATGTAAGGATGACCAAGGATTGTATAGCATTGTAATAGCTTTAGAGGCCCAACAGTAGCCTCATAATTACCATTAAAGGTATCTCTTTTCACTGTTCAAGGGCATTAAAGGGCATTAAAGGGCATTAAAGGGCATTAAAGGGCATTAAAGGCTAGCAAAGGCTCTTGAAAACTCTAAATGTTATACAAGCATTTTTCATCTTACAATTGAAAAGTCAGCCTTGTTTTCTCCATTATAAGGCCTTTAATTGATTTAGTAGGCTTGTATAAAATTTTATTATCCAAAAGCCCTTACAGTGATTGGACTTTTTTTGTGATGTATATTTTAGAAGAATGTATACAGTGACTCAAAAAAGTGATTCAATGTTTTAGGTTTTGTGACTGTTCATTGAATAACTAAGAAACAAAGACAAACAGCATCAAATGTTAAGGTAAGCAAAGGAAGCACTACATTAGGGCTACATGCCAATGAAATAGTTGTGTAATTAGGCACAGTATCCATGGAGATATAGTCAATTTAATTTCATGTCTCATTGAATCACTTTTTTGAGTGTTCATCAGAAATATCAGAAACTGATATTAATGAGTTGCTATGACATCAAACTAATAATGGATGGCTATCATAATGATTGTGCCTTAATAACAACCCTATATAAGCAGTCTAGCATGTTCAGAACACCCTACTTCTGATACAGTGACTCAAAAAACTGTCCCAATGTTTGGCACTTTTTTATTGTTTGTGACATAGCATCACACCAAGACAAAACAAAGCCAAAGTGTCAGTATATGTCAAATAGTATTACATAATGTCTACATCCTAAATCAACAATTATGTAATTTGATGTAGTATCTATGGAGATATAGTCAATTTAATTTGATCACTCATTGGGACAGTTATTTGAGTAGGTATTAGAAATATCAAAATCTAATAGTGGCTGGTTCCTATAGCATGAGAAATTTGACAGATGGTTGTCACAACAATTTTACCTTATATGGTTCCTGAATTCAATGTATTTAACAAGGGCCAGCATTCAGAATCCCCCCAATTTAACATGCATCCCATCTCTTCTGCTCAAAAGGAAAATATCCTCTCACTTGCTTCTAATGGGTACTCCACTTGTCATATTGCCTCCAAACTTAGTGTTGGAAGGTCCACTATCTCCAGAGTTCTTTAGGAGCTTCAACCTAGTCGACAACTATCTTCAGGTAGCCATCCTTCCAAGCTCTCTCCCACTGATAAATGAGCTATCCTTACCCAAATCACTACTGGAAAGGCTGCCAATGCTGTCCAGGTCATCAGGCACATTAACACCATTATCTCCCACCCAGTCTGCCCACAATCAGTCAGAAATGTGCTCAAGCAGCACTCATTCAAGGCTGTAACAAAGAAGAAAAAGCCATTGTTCACTGCAGTGCACAAGAAAAAGCAGGTAGCTTTTGCTCTAAAGCACAAGGAGTGGACTGTAGAGGACTGAAAGAGGGTAATTTGGTCAGATGAGACCAAAATCAACAGGATTGGGTCAGATGGGAAGCAATGAGTATGGAAGAAGGCAGGGGATGGGCTGATTGAGAGAGAGGTCCAAGGAATACTGAAATTTGGAGGTGGAAACATTATGGTATGGGGCTGTATAGACTGGAATGGTGTAGGGGAACTTGCTGAGGTTGAGGGGAGGATGGATGCTGACCAGTATGTAGACATTTTGGACAACCACTTACTGCCCAGCATATAGGAATCTGGGATTGATGAGAGGAGGTGCATTTTTCAGCAAGATAATGACTCCAAACACACCTCTAAAAAGGCCAAAAACTAGATGGAAGAGAACAATATCACTCTTCTGGACTGGCCTGCACAGTCTCCAGACCTTAATCCAATTGAACACCTCTGGCATCATATCAAATTGCAGCTATGCAAGTATAAAGCACCTGTAAAAGGGGTTTGGGAGATTTGGGAGAGAGTGGCACAGGTATGGGATAATATAGAGCCAGAGGTGTGTCAGGGATTGATCAAGAGTATGCCTAGAAGGTTGGAGGCAGTTATTAAGGCCAAGGGAGGCCACATAAAGTACTAAATTTTCTATATTTCTAATACCCACTCAAATAACTGTCCCAATAAGTGATCAAATTAAATTGACTATATCTCCATAGATACTACATCAAATTACATAATTGTTGATTTAGGATGTAGACATTATGTAATACTATTTGACATATACTGACACTTTGGCTTTGTTTTGTCTTGGTGTGATGCTATGTCACAAACAATGAAAAAGTGCCAAACATTGGGACAGTTTTTTGAGTCACTGTATGTGCCCTATCTCTTCTACCTATAAGGAAAACATCCTTTCTCTTGCCACTCATGGTTACCCCACCTGCTATATTGCCTCTAAGACTGGCATTAGCCAACCCACTGTCTCCAGAGTACTCCAGGACCCTCTTTCCAATCGAAAAACCCCTCATTTTGGCTGCCCTTCCAAGCTTTCTACTACAGCTACATGCTCTATCCTTACACAAATCCATCACCAAAACATTTCTATCTAGGCATTATAATGCATTGTAATAACTTGTCCACCTTGTTATGGAATTAAATATCTTTTCATTCAGTCTTTATCTTCCAGCATCTATGTATTGTTATGGTATCTAGGCATTGTAATACATTGATCCTCAATCTTTAAATATCTACAGCTTCTATACCTAGTAACAATAACTTTTAATTACAATACCTTGTACATATGCATTAAATATTAAAATTTTATAATCATGTTTATTCAAGCTTACTTAATATTACACATTTCAGTTATTATGTCACTTATTTTCAGACTTAAATTTTTACTAAGAATTTTACACCATGAGGCACTAACAACTATTGTATAACAGCAGGATTCGAACTCTCAACGTCCGTATGCTCACATGATTACTCATTGCAGGTTTACCATTGCACCACAGGATCTCACACTGATACTGCAATTATGTCTCATATAACTAACATGGCTGGAGTGCTCAGCCATGTGTGAGCGACTAAGTCGTGCAAGGCAATGTGGGACTGGATTACGTCCTTTGAGGGTGATATGGGCCCTACTTGTAGTTGCACATAGTATCCAAGCTGCTGCCACTTCCGCTGCCGGACCTGATTGTGACAGTATGCTAAATTCATTAGGTTTAATGCAGAGGACGTGTGAGTCGGTACGTCGTCTTAGCCCCTCTCGTTAGTCACTCACCATAAACATGTGGTTTGCAGGAAGGCGGACTTTGAGTGTCAACCAAATTGATCAAGCACTTGAACAGTACCGTACCAAGCTCATTGGATTGCGAGATAGTTTCCTTCCACGTATTGCTACCATCGTTGATGTTGGTGTGCTACAAGCTGGTGAGCAATTCTGAGCGTCGGATCGTCCGAGTCAGTCTGACAAGGGGCACACAGATACTTGCAGAGCAGCCCATGGTGCAAGATCACATCCTTGCTTGGCACGTACCCAGATGTCCAAGTCTTCTGGACCCCCCCATACACAAGCCCAGCGGCACTGTCGACACATTCACGTTCTGGCCTGCACATGTAATTTCGAGCACATGGAGAGATCGTCGTGGTTAAGGCGAGGCAGACGTTGAGCGTGTGGGAGCTAGGATGATATTGCCAGGTTTGCCGTGCCATGTTCATCCCACTTTCTTCCATCCCTCCACTCACTGAAGTCATTTATCTTGTGTTGCCTGTACAGCTTCTCTGCACGATTCTTCCTCTTGCTGTCACACTCACCTCTGAGCTCCACATGCTCACCCGTACCACCAACAGCCACACATCCGAGTCCCGAATGTCTCCCAACCAAGCACTTCTCCTCACTTCTCACCCTCCCTGTCTACATGCCGATTACATCAGTGGCCAGCACGTGAACTTCTGCAAGCACCCAACTTGACCTTGATGACACCATCAGCCATACAGACTCTAGGTCAACCAGATACTGACTCGGATCATGATGTCTACACGCAATGTTTCGCACCATCTGCAGAATCTCTCAACGGCATTTGTTCTTTGGCGCCAACCTTGGGTGATTTATCCTGCATGGGGAGCCAATCGCACCATCCCACTTTTGAAAGAGGAGATTGAAGACATTTTCATTGACCTCCAGAAGAAATTTGGCTTCCAAAGAGACTCTATGTGGAACATGGTCCATTACCAACTCTACTTCCCACCCCCATCAGTGTCTGTTTCTGATGGGCTCTTATTCTAGTTCGACTTTACCATGCACCTCCTTGACAGCCGCGTGTCTCAAATGTCTCCAACCAAGCACTTCTCACCCTCCATGCCGACTACATCGGTGGTCAACATGCAAACTACCACAAGTGGTATTTTGCCACCCAACTTGACCTTGATGATGCCATCAGCCATACCCAAAATCCGGGTCTCCAGCACCTCCGCTCCAAGCATGGCAGCGGCCACAGCCACTCTGAGAAATCTCTCACCAGTGCCCTCGAACGCTGGCGTCAGGCAATGAATAACATGTCCCAGTATGACCGCATGCGTCAGATAGCCCTTTATCTCCTTTGCTGGGGAGAGGCCGCGCAAGTTCATTTCGTCTCCGAGTGCCTCTGCTTCATCTTCAAATGTGCGGAC
>QFDW01002607.1:0-12623 GCA_003315895.1 Lactifluus rugatus | reverse complement strand
GAATTAGTGCGATGCGAGGTCGCCGAGGCTGAGTTATAAACTTGCGCGATGGACTAAATCTGCCTATAGTCAGGTCACGGTTGTGCTGCGTTGCCACTGCGCCCGCGGCCCCGCGCCGTCCACGCCACGTGATTGGTATCGTCAGCCCCCGTGCAGGGCGCCTAAACGAGTTCTGCTGACAGTCACCGCATCGCATTGTCTTCGCAGCACTGTATCAATATGCCTCGCAGAAAGACAACTTCTGACCAACTCAGGCAACAGAGTCTTATCGGATTTCTACAACCACATCCCAACAGCCCTCGGAATGGCAGATCCAGGACCAAAGTGGGTCCGGCCAGCCGAGCGGCTAGTAGGGTTACGAAGATTACCGATCAAAGTGATACAGACAACGACGTAGAGGCGATCCACTTCGAACCCAGGAAAGAGCTGTCCTCCGATGATGATGATATTCAGCCGTCCTCTCCAATAAAGCAGCGCAGAATTGCATCCGAGGTTCAGTCGCATGCAGACCCCGGAAACTCAACCTCCAGCAATTCGGATGACAGTCTAGATTTGAACCGGAGAGCATCGCCATCAACCAAAATAAAACGTCCTGTTTCTCGTAGCCCAAGCACGGAGCTCGATTCGCCTCCTAAGCGGCGGCGGTTGGCCAAAGGAATTCGCCCTTCAAGTCCGGAGGAGCATGATGATCTACTTGGCGAGGTCGATGAAGCAGGCAAATTTCACGTCAAGTCTTGCAAGATTCCAACTAATATCTATCACAGACATCATCCAGTCTCGCTTTCGTGATCGCCAGAAACGGACAACGTTTCAACGGAATCTTAACAGATTGAAAAGTAAGCGAGAGTCAATGAACCAGTAATAGCTGTGTGATGACGCTGGTGGATGCTGCTCGTCACAGATAAGAAGCTTGGAATGAAGCTCCCTGAATCAGATGACGAGCAAACAGACGATGAACGAATATCACCTTTTCAGGATTCCCAAATGGACGACAGTAGTCAAGACGAAGAGGACAATGGAGGTGACGATGACAATGGCATCAACGATTTTGTTGTAGAGGATGATGGAGCAGTCATACCTGAACTACCTATTGCCTTCAGTCGCCATAGCCATCAAGACACAAGCCACGATTTCAAAGTTGTTTGCCAGCTCCTCGTTCACCTTGCTATGACGCCAATAGATGAGCGTCGGTCCTTCATGGAAGAAAAGCTAGAAGGTGCGAGAACTATGGCTATAATCTTACCAATAAATAAGTGATATCTAGGTGAACAATACTTCTCGGTCCCATACCAAGTCATTCAGCGAAAAATATCGGGCACACGAGACTCCATAGCATCATCCGTTTGGAGAAGTGATTACAGAGAGGCATTGGGACGATACCCGGACCTCACCCTAGTGCAACTAGACTTTGCCGTTCCTCATTGTGATGCATGTCACCTCGGTGGAAGGCAATCCACCGTGTCTGGGCGGTTAAAGGGCATTCCATACGACAGCCTTTCGTTCGAGGTGAGGTTTTATTGATAGTCACGCTGTTTCTCCAAGCCCACCATATTTGTAGCCTATCATTGACGAATATGATTCGGAGGACCTTGAAGACGAGAAGTCTCCTGTTACTCATTTTGACCTCGGACGCTTCTGCGCAGCTCGAACTCAAATATTCCATCGATTATCACACTGGAATGTGAGTCCATGGCCCGAGACGTCTCGTGACAAGGAAATGATAGCCATCTAGTATCACCTGTACAGGACTCTTTCTGAAGAAGTTGACCTTGTACAACGGCCTGGCGAGAAGCGACCGTTTAGTCGGTTGGCCTATGCCAAGAACTTGCGTCCACCTGAGGACACTTCCAATCCGGATGATATTATGGAATGGTTAGATCAAAGAGGCGTGGTATCAACAGAGTGGCAGAAACTACGTGAGTTATTGGAGCATGCTAGTAACTTGGATGCATCTGCTCGAAAGAAGGAGGAGGATATCGATCTAGACATATAAACCCGAGAACATACTCATTGTAGGCTCTGACGTACGACAAACCTAGCACCTTCATTACCTCACGGCCTCATGAAAGTGCACATTCCATAGTCATAATAATCTGGCAGCTGCATGTGGGTGCAGCAAGAGTAACACTATAAGATTAAAAGTGGTGGGAATCCTGCCAAAAAAAAGGCAATTGTGTTTCATTTCCTGCCAATAAATGGTGGTTTTGTGCTCAGTCGATTTTCGGAGGGTGGCCGAAGGTGGGAAAAATCATCCACTTAGCAGATGATCTTCCTCCAGTCTACAGCAGGTGGTGGGATTGTTTCACATTCCTGCCAATTTCCACCATCCAAAAACTGGCTAAAAAGGATGACAGACTGGTGGTTTTTCCACCACTTTGGATCTTATAGTGTAACCTCTGCCATGGGTAACTGCCAAGGCCTAACTTAAAACAGCCGAGACCATGTGACAGATTGCCACGTGCCCCTCGTGTTGTAGTGGCACCACCAGCTACAGTACTCCACGGACCAATCTTCTGCTACTTCACCCTTTTCGGGATCAGCAACAAAATTTGGACGACACATCATTATGTCTTACTATACTTCTCAAGCAGGGCAGCATCCAGCGACTTCGGGGGCGTATCCGTACAGTACCTACTCGTACCCTCACCCACAGGCAACCGGTGCATATCCCTACGCAACTGGTGCATATCCAGGAACTGCGATTACGGGCTACGGCGCCGCATGGCCTTACTCGTATAGTTATTATCAACATCAAGCTACCAGTTCATTGTCCAAGCCTGCGACGGTCCAGGCAACTGCCTCTACTGCGACTTCTACTCTGCCCACGAGCACTCAGCGGACTACTTTTACGGCATACAACCCTACCTATTCTCGTGATAATGCTGTAACTAGTGCAGCCAGTGGTTCTTCTTCTCGCGGATACAAAAAAACCAATTTTAAAGGATTGTTCACCAAAGAGCGTACGTCCAAACAGCGGCCACTCATCTGCTGCTGCTCACAAACTAACTTCGTTCCAGTCCGCAATTTGATGTTTGGCTTCGGTGACGACAGAAACCCCTCGAATGATACTGTCAATGTCATGGAGGAAATACTTGTGGAGTACATTGCGGACGTGGTAGGCGTCTTCTGTACTCTAACCTTTTCGTGGTGATATCATCCTCTGTTTAGTGCCAAACTGCCCTCGCACCGACAAAAAAATCCCGTCTATCGATAGAGGACTTCCGTAGGGCATTATCGCGTCCCGCTGACGCTAAAAAACTTGCACGAATGGAAGAATTATTGTTTATGCAGGAAGATATCAAGCGGGCGAGGGCTCAGTTCAATGATTCTGAGATGAATCAGTCTAGGGGTCTGCCACCATAAAATACCAGATAGATAGGGGGGAACACCGTCGTGATGCCACCTTCTCCATGACAGTCAGGCCGTATGGTCGAGTTGAGTAGTACAACGTACGGTTAAGATATGGACTACTGATCCTCCTGGATTGCGTCATTCCTTTCCTCCGCATCGTCTTGTCCTGCGGCTTCAGGCGTATCATTTCTATGCCCTCCTCGCAAACCTTAGGGAGACATCAACAAACTTGTTTGCACCACGGTGTTCTCGCCTCACCTTTGTTATCGGACAGTGGTTTAGCGTTTTGTTTGAGCCATTCTTCAGACTCCCATACTGATGGAAGGACCGCTTAGCACAACTCGGCATGCGAGCCAGGAACAGGACAACTCACTGGCTCGATTACCAGTCGGTGGGGCCACACCCTTCATGGGCCTCGCAAGGCTGACCTTCAGAACTCGTCCACGTAGTTCATTCATATCCATGTTGTCGATAGCATCTTGTGCGTCACCCGCTGATGAGAATGTGACGAAGGCATAGCCACGGTGTTTCAAATCCGCAGCTACATCAATGAGTGAGATATCAATGACCGCCGTAGTGATAGACACACGATTTTCATGTGGTCTCCCCGTGGCATTGGTAGGAAGTTGGACGTCGATAATATCACCTAGGTGGAAATAAGGTCAACCCCAAAGACAAAGTTGAAGACTGGGCCTACCAAATGTCGAGAATGCTTCCAGGATTATTTCTTCATTCACATCTTCACCTATTCCTCCAACAAAGAGCGTTTTTTTCGTCTTGCCACCCTCTTCCATGGCTGTGTGTAAAGTGGGGACACTGCCGTAGTTCTCGGGTGGCGGTCCGCTGCTAACATGCGCTAACATTGGGCCTTAGGCACAATGAAAGTATAACGTCTTTTCTATGTTCAATCCCTCAAGTCCGTAGGCCAGAACAGTGAGATTAACCTTCGTGTTCTTATATATGCCATGGCCCCGAAAACAAGTGCTTTTGGGTCACAAGCATGTATTCGAGGGAATGCGCCACATGTATGAATCACAAAAACTGAGGGCTGGAAAGTCATCAAGATTCCACCTCCTCTATGCTCGTCTCTAATTTCCGACGTTTCCGCTCCTGGTATCGCTCCCGTGCTCTCCGAATATCCGTATCGTTGTTTCGTCTTGCAACTCGCCGGGCCGTCGCCTCGCTTTCCTGATGTTCCCTCTCCTTCACCACTCTTTCTTGCTCTTCCGCAAATTGGGCTTTGATCTCCCGTATTCGCCGTTCGTTGATTTCTTTACGGCTAGCAGCTGACCCAACTGCGTGATGGGTCTCCACAGCGGGAGCATCGTCTTTTTTCGGCGTATGAAGACCAAGTCGCCTCGTATTTGGAGCAGATAGATTCAGACCGGCAGAAAGAAGTTCGCGCTTGTCAACGATTTGATTGTCCTCGTTGAGTTCAACGTCTTTGCCCTGCTCACGAGCAAGACGGGCGAGCTCAACATCCGATATTGGAGCGAGGTCTGGAGGTCTAGTAATAGTCAGGTTGGGGGTGGACCCTTGCGGTCCTTTCACAGCCCTCGAGGTTGACTGTGTAGCAGCAACAGTTTCTTCGTGCTTCTGTTCCGATTCCTCCAATAATTTGCGGTAGAAATGTGCCATACCTCCAGATGACTTTTTCTCGAGTTCTAACAATGTATCGGTTAGGAGTCGGAGTGATAGCCAAGTAGTACACACCTTCTCGCTTTCTCTCATCTTCCTCTGCCCTCCGCACCTCCGCCATCTGGTCCTTGTATGCTTGGGTGACAAAGGTTTCCTTGTCACGAAATTCATCGCCTTCTGCCTCTCTCTCCCTCTGCACCATCTTTTCTTCTGCTCTCAGATGATCCAGCCTCCGCGTTGCAGCCGATGCCAATAGGCCACCAATGTATTTAGGCTTCAAAGGATATATATAATTTAGTTCATGGGGAAGCAACGATGAAAGGGAATCTACCTTTCTTTCCTTGGACTCTCGTTCCTTGAGTTCTCTTTGTCTGGCTTTAGACTCCTGCATGCTGTCCCATACTTCGTCATATTGATACACTGTAGCATCAATCTGCTGTTCCTGTTCCATGCGTTTCTTGGCCGATTTGGACAACATAGCATTTTGTGCTACGAGATCGCTGTTTCCTGCGCCGCCGTTACACGTAGATGAGAGTTCCTCATTTCCAGAATGCTCGTCGCCGATTGATGCGAAGGCAGCTGGACGCTTGAGTGAAGGGGCATCACCAATTGACTTGGTGGAGGACTTGGTGGTGAGAGAGAAAGAGAGTTTCATTACATAAACATGGAGTTGCTATCCTAAAGTTAAACCTTTCAATGTGCAATATCACCTCGACATAGATGGCGCAAAGCGGATACGATAGGAGACGTGTTAATGGTCCGAGCGAGAGCTTTCAACCCATTTTCGACGACGAACCTGATGTCCCATACAAGGACTGGAAGCTAGGGGAAAAGCGTCGGAACAGAAAGGCCGAAGACATTCGACCCATATGTGCGAGAGACAAGTTAATAGCTTTACACTTCTTGCTAACTCACGGTGACGCAGATAGTTCTCAAGACAGGGTTCATGAAGCAAGCCAATGGTTCCGCATTTATCGAAACAGAACGTACAAAAATCGCATGCGCGGTGTGGGTCGTCTATAGCAGCCATGCCCCATTAATAGCAATTCTAACCTAGTCTCTTTACCCTCCCTAGATATGGACCTCGTCAGTCAAAGAGCTCCGCATACCACGAGATTGGGAGGTTGAATGTTGAGGTCAAATTCGCGCCGTTCTCGTCACTTGTGCGACGAGTGCCTATCCGAGTAAGACACGGTTAACATTATTCTGACACTTGTCCTCTCACGTTTTCACCTCGCAGGACGCAGAGGACAGGTCTATAGCAAATCTTGTTCAGCAAGCATTGGCTCCTAGTGTGCGACTGGATTTGCTGCCAAAGTCAGTCATAGACATATTTGTAACCGTCGTCGAGTGCGATGGCATCGAGAGCTGCGTCGCTGCGGCCACAGTCGCTGCATCTACCTCCCTCGCGAAAGCTGGAATAGAGATGCTTGGTTTGGTCGTGTCATGTGCTGGAGTAAGCCCACTTTGCCAACCGCTCTCATATTTCCTTACAGTCGGACTATCAGGCTGTCGTTGGAGAGGATATATGGTTAGATCCTACCGAACAAGAAGCACAATTGGCATCTGGAATGATGCTGTGTGCATGTATGCCCGCTCTGGGCTTGACGACAAGCGTTTGGCAGACCGGTCGCGTGCTCCCGCCCAAGATATTTCAGGTGGGCGATATCTGATTCTCTTCGTCGGTTCATCGATCAACTCAAAATAACTTCAGGGTCTTCAACAATGTCAAGAGCGCTGTGTCTACATCCATGAAGTGGCAGCCCAGGCTCTTCATGAGGACTGAAGCATTAGTCGAGGGTTCTATACAGTCTAATTTATAGTCTTTCCGATATCCTTTTTTTGGCAATGGTGAAATAAAAATAAATCTGAGCTTCACCGCTTACCTGATATCAGGCTGCAACTAAGATGGCGGGGGCGCTGCAGACAACTTTCGATTTAAGACCCCAGAGTACTAGCGCACCGCTATTCATAACTAAGAGTGTGACTGCGTGACTGAAATGTTACATTTCGTAACAAGTGTGACGAGCCAACCGAGTATTCATTGATAGAGCGCAGAGAAAACAGACAGTAAATTAACCTGAGACCTGCTTGTGGTTATCTTCAATGCCCACTGGCAAAGACCCACACGTCAACTCGCGACAATCCCAGGCATTTTCTGGAGAAGAACTGTCACCACTTCGCTCTAGATCTTCCCATGATTCTGATGACTCATTGAGGGCTCTTGAACTTCTTGATGGTGCGGCATCCAGAGACCTGAACAGGTCACGTTCGTTTTCTATTTCCAGCCTTGGTTTTGAGAGGGACATCTTACCGCTGAGCGCGAGCTTGAGCGAGCCGGACGAACTCCGAAGCGTCATTAGGGAGAAAAGCATCGGGTTAATCAATGGTAAGCCCAGACATGCGTCGCTCTTAAACCCAATGCCCATAGTATCTTGCTCTCTAGGTATTGCCTTGGTCGTAGGTTCGCAGGCGAGCTCAAATTCAATCTTGTTCCAAGTTGGGCTGTTGATTTATCTGTGCAGATTGGGTCAGGTATATTGTATGTTAATCCCGCATTTTGAGGGCACAAGATATTGAGGTCCTCGTAGCTCATCACCGGGTGTGGTTGTCGCAAATACAGGCAGTGTCGGCGCCAGTCTCATTGTATGGTCATTATCTGGTTTGTTGGGTTGGACTGGCGCAAGTAGCTTCGCGGAGCTGGGATCCGCAATACCTTTGAGCGGCGGAGCTCAAGCATACCTTGCCTACTCCTATGGTCCTCTTGTGTCTTACCTGTTCGCTTGGACAGCTATATCTGCGTTGAAACCCGGTACTATTCCACGTCCTCTTACATCCCGGAGTGACGGAATGACTCAATCCACTATGTCTAAGGGGGCAACGCCGTCGTTAGCCTCATATTCGCAGAATATCTCAACAGACTGCTTTGGCATGCGACTCGCAGCGACGTTTCACCCGACGATATTCCACAATGGGCCATTCAAGCCACAGCGATTATGGCTGTGTCAATAATTACGTTTGTGTGTGTAATCACCCCAAGTTTGGGAACTAGAATCGCCGTCGTCTTCACAAGCGTAAAGGTGCGCATGAATATGTGCTCTGGGTTCAGTGACACCCACCACTTTCATTCCAGGTCCTCTCCTTGGTATGCGCTATTCTCGCATACTCGATGATTATCATTAACTTCTGAAGATATCTATCACCTTACTTGGTCTTATTCAGCTGGCAAGGGGTCGAGCGACCACCTCACTCACAACGCCTATATTTGATGGAACATCTACAAGCCCGTCAGCGTATGCCCTTGCTTTTTATTCAGGTCTCTGGGCGTTTGATGGCTGGGACCAAGTAAATTATGTTGGCGGTGAGATGTCCGAACCAGAAAAAAACATCCCACGCGTGATACATTCCAGCATGATCACTGTGACGGTTCGGTTCATTTCACGATTTCAATGCTGAGTTAGGCTAAACCTCGTTCTTAGTTGTTATTTCTGCTTGCCAATGTCTCGTACTTCGTGGTGCTGGATAAGGTATCTAACCCGTCTCTTATTTTATTATCTCTTCGTGTTAAACTGGGATAGAATACTGTAGATCTCAGCAATACGGTCGCCCTCGACTTTGGCCGTGCCCTCTTTGGCCCGATTGGGGGTTCCGTCTTCGCATTCATGGTCGCTTTCTCGTGTTTCGGGGCCTTGAATGGTGTGTCACTATTTTCAGTTCCTGTTGGGGCCATTCCAACTCCAGCACCAGGCTCTTTTTTTACAGCAGGACGTTTGATCTATGCTGCTGGTAGAGAAGGTTATCTACCAGCTTTCTTTGGGCGAATACACCCGACCAGGCGTACGCCCATGAACGCAATGTTTCTTCAAGCAGGCATTACTATTGCCTTCATCCTTTTGGGTGGTGGTTTCCGCTCCCTCATTAACTTCGCCGTGGTAGCATCTTGGGCCTTCTATTTTCTTACTGTCTGTCTCTCTGCTTTCACCTTTTCCCGTGACTTAACTGCTCAAAGGTTCTAGGCCTTGTGATTTTGAGAATCAAAGAGCCGACATTGGAGAGGTAAGGGCTATTCACCCCTGAAGGAGATTGCCAGCGACAAACCTCGATATGTAGACCGTATAAGACATGGATCACGACACCCCTAATTTTCTGTGCAGTGCGTACTCTGTACCTTGTCTTTGGCTGACAGCTGACTCCGACCAGGTTGCCTTGTTCCTCTTATATATGCCTATTATCGCCGCGCCACTCGAAGCCCTGGCAGTTCTTGGTATGTGTAACGTGATCAAGAAAGCTTCGGCCTGGTTTTGTTAAGCTGAACCTAGGATTTGTCTTGGCTGGTATCCCCATGTATTACATCACACGACACGGCGCATCCATACCCTTGCAAAGTAGATTCCGTGCGCAGCACAATTTTCGCCATTCTGCGAAGCATCGCTTACCGGAGCCTCTTCACAGCATTTCTATCCCCCCTATTATCACGACTTTACGGCCAGTCGACGGGTCCGCCTGGCTTTGGATGGCAAGCTGTCGCCACAGATGGCGATGATGGGATCGAGATAACTGAAGGCAGATAGGTCCAGGGAAGTCTATCATTAGATTTAGAGCTCCGTGGTTCCGAACGACACAGGATTTGTGGCGGAAATGGAACTCCTAGAGTGAAGGGTCCTTATTAATCTGTACGCCATCTCTGGGCACAATCGAAGACTTGACTGATGGACGCATAGATCTCACTTAAATGTTCATGATTACTAGTGCATATACGTGGCTGGAGAATTCGACTAAGTCATAAACAGATTTATGGTTGCACTTTGAGGCGGCGAGAACACCACTTTGACATGCCATACATGTGCTTCCGGAGCCGCGTGGGGTTAATGGGGATAGCACGTGAACGACTGCTCCACACTTATGTTTGCTTCCGTCACGCCCGCCCGTCCTCTTCGTCCATTCCGGGGGCACTGCACTTCCTCTGCAGAGGCCGCGTCTGGTACGCTCTTGGCCTCATAAATTATTCCCGTCAGGACTGGCAAGTCAAATCTCTTCTCACCTCTACAAGGTAGCAAACCCACTCCCCGCCAGCCAAGATGCCCATATTCCATTCCTCCACTGGCACGCAGCAGCCCAATTCTAACCCTACAACACCTGTCTTTGCGGATGACGTTGAATGGTTCATGGCCTACCTACAGACCCATGCACTCAGCCAGACAAGTTGGAGATATGCCTACATCTTATGGCTTGCCATAGGTCTAGTCACCCTCATTTTTACAGTTTTCCGCTCTTTTGGTTTGCGCTCAGGATTCGTCGGCGCCTATTGGAGCAAGTGGGCCGTGCGTCGTCGGACATGGCGCAAGAAGCATTCTTTGCTTCATGCCAACAAGCGTGGTCAGCCCCACAAGCAACCGCTTCTTTTCCCGTCGAACGCGCAACTACTTTGCCTATTCTCCTTGACAGCTGCATGTCTGGCGGCGACGTTCGCAGGACCAGACTACATTGCTCCCGCGAAAAGGTTGTGGGAGTTCCGCCGTGCAGTGGTTCCTGACATTACAGCATTCAACCCTCAATACACGATTCAAAAAGCTTGGTGGACCTCAGCAGATAGAGCAGGTCTCATTACATTCTCTCTCTTTCCTCTTTGCACCCTCTTTGTCCTCAAGCGCCCTCCTTTTGCAATTTTCGCCGTATCCTTCCTCACGAATATACACTTCGACAAGCTCGTCTGGCTTCACCGTTGGACTGGTCGGCTCATATGGGCCATGGCAGCTTTGCATACAACACTGTGGAGTGTGCAATTAGCTAAGGATACACGCAGCGGCACGGGCAAAACCGTGTATGTCTATGCTTGGCAGTACCCAAGATTTATCTATGCCTGGACGGCGAGTGTCTATTCTCGTATCATCCATATTCCTAACTCATACATACCTAATGTCTGTATTAGGCCTTTGGTCTACTCACGCTCCTAATCTTGCTGTCATTGGGACACATCCGAGAAAAGCATTACGAGACCTTCTATGCTCTCCACGTTGTCCTTGTACCTGCCACTATCGTGATGTCTGCGCTCCATTACCCTCCTCTGTGGTGGTGGTGTTGGTCCGCTCTTCTGCTATGGGCAGGGGAAAGAGGTTGGCGTGCATCAAGTTGGGTGTATATCAACGGTTTCCTGGGTAGTCGCGTTTCTACGCCTCCAATAACGACAAGAGACCAGATGCTTTCTGTCCCCAACGAAAGCTTGGAATTGCGCTCTTTCGTTCCAGATGTCGAGCCTAATAATTTTACCGCAAACCAAGAAAGCCACACCCGGAGATTGTCTCGAAACCCGCGACCCTCTTCGTACACCCCGTCTTCGAAGCTTTCGCTTTATCACATTGATCACCTCTCATCTCCCTCCCACTCCTTCCTATCCCCAGCGCTACCTACGTATTCCATCCCCGTCGGTTATGCACATGCAGAAGTTCTCGCGGGTCGCACTATACGATTACGCCTTATACCCCCTGGCCGCCTCACCTGGGCTCCAGGACAACACTTTCTTCTCTGCATACCGTCTGTATCTAAATTCACTTCTCACCCATTTACCTGTGCGTCCGTCTGTGACACAGAGAAACAAGGGGACGATGGCCGAATGGTGACATTTCTCATACGTGCCAAGAACGGTTGGACCAAGGACCTATGGACGAAAGTAGTCGGACTGCTCATTAGTGGACATCGACACCCGGCACAAGAATCCCCTGTAGGAACCACCGTACCCATAACAGGCGTACTATTGAAGGCCTGGGTTGACGGCCCTTTCGGATCTCCAGCGCGAGTCAATTGGAGCTTGTATTCCACTGCCGTGATTGTCTCCGGTGGATCAGGAGTCTCGTTCGGGATTTCGGTTCTGGAATACCTTTGCCTATGTATGGCGGGAAGGAACGGCCGCTCTCTAGGCGGCAATGTGGGGAGAAGCAAGGCTTTCCCTATGCAACGGATCCGGTTTATATGGATCTTACGGGACTTCGGTGAGCTCATGTCTGTTAACATGCAGTCGAAAATTGCTTTTAACAACGACCCTCACACAGCTCATATGCAATGGTGCGCATGCGTTCTACATCGGTGCAAATTGCTTGTTCCACAGGAATTACTCCAAGTCGATCTATTCGTGACTAATTTCGTTCCTCCGCTCCCCCACTCCCCGGGATTGAGCGATGCTAGGAGCTTGGTGACACCCGATATTCCTGATGCCTCGTTCTCTGCATCTCCCGGCCCCTCGGCAGTAAAAGGTGTTTCGTTTGATCAAGACGACCTCATCAACGCACAAATCGCCGACGATGGTTTGGTGGACATATCTTATTATAGCGGGGACTATAAAGAAAGTGGAGAGCTTGGCCACGAAGAGCATTGGCTGGACCTTACCAACTTCGATGGCGACAATGACGATCGAATGCCAGGCGAGAGTTCTCTCAACCGCGTTCTCAAAAGGGAGGGTACAATACGACGAGCACTTACTCTTCAGAAGACCCTGTTCCGTAGGTCAAGGCCTTCTCCAGACGGTGGGTTTGATTCTAGGCCAAGAACCCCATCCGACTTGCCAGCATCGCCCGGGGAGACTGGCGAACTACTGTCTCCGTCCTTTCGCCCTCCTGGGTACCCCGCTATCTTGTACACCG
>QFDW01002600.1:0-17087 GCA_003315895.1 Lactifluus rugatus | reverse complement strand
TCTATAACAAGGTGGACAAGTTATTACAATGCATTATAATGCCTAGATAGAAATGTTTTGGTGATGTCCTTGAAGGGTTAGAATTGGTCTTGAGTATGAGTTATCGACTTAACCTATAGACAGGCGCTCACACAACGACAGGTTCCTCACACATTTCGACAAAGCATGTCATCCGAATCTATACCAGTTTTGTTGTGTGTGATCTCCACTTTTGAGATGTTTATAACCAAGTGGGAAAGACTTAGGAAACAATACAACAAGCTCCAGCCCTGGACAGAAATTGGCCTGCAATGGGCAAAGAAGTACTATATTTGGATGGATGATACAGACACGTATGTTATCATGATGTGTCAGTCTTTGAATCAATGTCTGTTGGAGCGTTGCTCTAACCTCTGACTTGATTCTACAGTCCTCAATCCTGCTATGTGCTTCTCCTGGATCCAAGCTGAATAGGATTGATGCTATATTTAGGAAGTGAAAGATACAGTATCATTCTAAAGCTTGTAAGACTATGCCACCTTTCAGATCAGTTCTTTCTCATAACTTGCAGATGCACCAGTACCATGACAAGAAATCATCAACATCTGAAGTTGCAATGACTGACCCCCCTCCTCAACCTGCCCTGGTCTCTAGGCCCAAACTGGTTCCAACATGGTTGAAGCTTCAAGATTCTGTATAGAACAAAAAATCCACATATAACGAGTTCTCTGTAGATACCAAATTTCAGAAGTATATTTTGGGTTCAATCTCATCTGAGGAGACTAGCATCCTGCAGTTCACTATAAGATCCAAAATGGTGGAAATTCCACCAGTCTCTCATCCTTTTTAGCCATTTTTAGATGGTGGAAATTGGTGGAAAAGTGAAACAATCCCACCACCTGCCATGTAGATGGGAGGAAAATCATCCACTAAGTGGATGATTTTTCCCACCTTCAGCCACCCTCCGAAAATCAACTGAACACAAAATCGCCATTTATTGGTGGGAAATGAAACACAATTGCCCTTTTTTGGCAGGATTCCCACCACTTTGGATCTTACAGTGGTTCTGGGAGGTAAGGTATGATTGAATGGTGTTTTGTGCTATGACTCACTCCCTGAACAGGCTAATAGGACAGAATTCCCAATGCTTTTCTCAATTGCTATGGATTACCTCCCAGTCCAGGCAATGTCTATACCTTGTGAGTGCATATTCTTATCAGCAAAGGAGACAAACACTGTGAAGCGAAACCAAATCAGCCCAGTTCTCATAGAGGCCCTACAAATGCTGAAATACTTGCTCAAGAAAGAACATCTCAACTTCATAAAAGGGTGGTCGATGTCAGAAGAAGCTGCCATGAGTGGGGTGTCGAAGGCAACTGGTGACCTTGGCTCTCTCATCATGAATGATTCTGATACTGCATTGGACGCTTTGTTGAAGAGCCTTAGTAACTATGGGTCAAGACCACGATCAACTATGATTGATCATGAGTCTTAACCCCAGCTTTAATTTTATATCCACTATATGAAATAAATATTTTACTTGGCCACATTTTGTCAAATGGCACCATTGTTGGTGCCTATTTGGGATCCGATTTTGTGATCTGAGTTCAACAACTGATGCATGGTTGTTGACTTTACCCCTCATATTTCTCTGTTAGCATTGACAACCACTATGCACCTCCGAAATCCATGACTGACCTTGGAGAAGCAACTCACTCACTCAATGTCAGATATTGTGTGTGTTGGTGGCCAGTACAGAGTAGGTAAATTACTCAGTACTGGGGGATTTGGTAAGCTCAATTCCAACTTGAATTTGAGAATTTAAGACACTTTCTAAGCTTGTTAGGGAGTGTCTATCTAGGAAAAGACATTATGATGGGGTCTGATTTTGCTTTGAAGATAGGGCACCAATCCAGCTTGCCTTTAAGGTTCAGCCATGAATACAATATGTATACAATGATCGCTGGTAGCAGAGGAATCTCTCAAGTACTCTGGTATAGCAAAGAAGGTGGATATAAAGTTATTGTCCTGGACTATCTTGGAACTTCACTGGGTGACCTGATTGATCAGCTCAAGTTTGACCATAGAAAGACATTCTTGTATGCCACCCAAATGGTACACTTGTTATATAAAACAGATGATCATACTAAATACACCCTTGTATACAGCTATTGGCAGTTGAGTCACTTCATAGCCAACACTATATCCATCATGACATCAAACCTGGGAATTTTATGATTTGTATTGATGACCTTCATTCTACTCTCTTTCTCATTGATTTTGGCTTGGCACAGTTATTCCACAATCCTGCAACCTATTTACATATTCCTTTTACAATAAATAATTTGGTCATTGGTACTCTTCCATTCGCATCTGTCAATGGCCAGCAAGGCTATGCCCAGTTGTGTCACAATGACCTGGAGTCACTTGCCTATATGATCATTTATTCAGCACTCGGTGATTTACCTTGGACTAGCAATACCTCAGGCAACAACAAAGAGGCAATCCTCTGAAAGAAAACATCAATCACAGTGGAAGAGCTGTGTGAAGGCTTACCTGCTCCCTTCTGCAAATTTATCACCTATGTCCATTCTCTTGGCTTTGACCAGAAACTGGACTATCAGTACCTTCATTCCATCCTCTTACAGTGCTTGGAAGCTGAGACCAATCAGCCCATCAAAGTGCTACCTATGTACTTGTGTTTCCAGGTCAGCATAGACCCTGAACCTATCTTCACTGGTTGAATGTAAGTAACCTCATCCTGGATGAAATAACTGACACTAACTAGATTATTTAGCCTTCGCTCATCAACTCTCACAATTGATGAATCATCTTGGTATATATATCAAACACCTGCTTGTGCCACTTGTACAAGAATACACAAGATGTAGCACAATTTACTGTTTTTGTGATGTGGTTCGAGATGTTGTGTTCAAGTGTTTGAGGTACATGTAGGCAAAGACTTATATTGCATCATGAATATATTGTTGTGTGTAGACCTGTAGTTTGGTCACTGAGGTGTAAACTGTTGTTTTTTAATGATGAGTGACCTCAAGCTAGCTTGAGAGCCAGGCTGCATCCTAGCTGGGGAAAAGCCAGTGATTTGACTGGCTTAGCACTGTGCAGCTTTGTGACATAGGTGCCTACAGCATGGCTTGGCTGACAAGCTAATTGGGTGGCTAATTAAGGCTTGGCTAGTGGCTTGGCCTGGCTACTGTAGCTGCTGCAACACTAGTTCAAACATGAATTCCACATCGCTTCTTGCTTTCTTACCACCACCATTAACAGTTTTTCCCATGATGTCTGGCTTCATCCTTCCCCCCTCCCCTCTGCAATCTCTTCCACTCAAACTCCCCTGAATCTACAGGTGAAGGGGATGAAGAAAAGAAGGTTAAGAAAAGCAGAGTACTATCTTCTAAGGCCATGGACCTCTCTGTGTTCAACATCCTTAACATCTTCCGTCATTGCTGGTCCCTCTCTCGGGACCACCTCGTGGCCAACGCCACATTGGCCCAAAAGGCTGAAGACAGAAAAATTTTTTGGGTTGAGTTTACTCCCCAATTCTATGCTCACCTGGTCAAGTGCGCTGTTGCACTTGTACCTCACCCTCTCACGAAGGTGAAAAATGTGATGTTTGGATTTATCTTAGAGCTTCTCAATGAGGAAGGTCCCCACTCCTTTTTCGGTCTCACTAAGGGTGCCCGAAAGGTCACAGCCACCCATAAGGAGAAGAAGCATCTTGCATGGAAGAGGAACCATGATTCTTGCAAGGAATGTGCCCACATGGCCGCAGAGGCTGCTGAGGCCCCTAAACGAAAGTGCCACGTATGTGGACGCCAGTTCACTTCAAGGAAGTCGGCGAGAAGACACAAGTGCCCCCTCCATAAGGGAGTTAGCGACAAGGGCTGGTTTGTGGAGGACAAGGAGAAATCCAAGGCCCCCACTACCTCGAACAAGCTGAGGAACTGCCCCAGGGCCCCTATCTCTTCCCCACCCCAAATCCCTACCCCCCCTCTGGCTACCTCTGCTCTACAAGCTGCAAGTTCAAGACTACCACGACATATATCGGCGGCAAGCCTAGCGTCCGACCAGCCCTACGAGAACACTTCAAATTGATGCTCGACATGACTCAACACCGCAAAGAAACGCCAGACAAGATTAGGCCTCATGGACATACTGCGGGATAAGTAGAAGAGACAAGGTCCTGTCTTCTACTTACACACAGTACATGGTGGAGCCAAATGGGGCTCTACTGCGCTATCCGATATGGACTTCATAGCATAGCATGCATGTAATACCCTATAATCCGTTGCTCAATGCAAAATAGATTCTAAAAATAAAAATAAAAATAAATGTTAGCAAATATCTTGCCACTCTTCAATTGATTTTTTGAGCTTCTTTGAAATATGACAAGTTGGTGTAATTGCTAAGGATGGTCACTGGACTAGTCCTCAGATAATGGCCAATAGTTCCTGGTTGTGGATGTCATAATTCCTTTCTGCTGGGTTGAATGTTTTCAAGTGATACTCTACAGGTCAAAGTTGTCTGTCCTTATCTAGCTGATACAGGATTCCTCAGGTGGTGTACTGGGATGTATCTACTTCTAGTGTGTAAGGTTTTTTACTGTCAGATCTTCAGAGCACTGGGTCAGTAGTGATAATATCAATGAGTTGGTTCAATGCCTTCATACATTCTTTTATCCATTTGAATTTTGTCCCCTATTTGAGCAAATTATTTAGAGGTTATGCTATATTGGCATATCCTAGTATGAATTGTTGTTGGAACCCCAGTACTCCTAGTGTACTTCTGACATTATGCACCAATTTTAAGGTTCAAGGCCAGTCTTTTAACCCTACACTTTTAGAGGGGTCAATATATATTGTGCCTTTATTGATTTTGTACCCTAGAAATTCAATTTGTTCTTGTTTGAAGTAGCACTTCTCTGGCTTTAAAAACAGTGATTCCTTCCTTAGTACATCAAGGAATTCATGTACTATTTTGTGGTATTGTAACTAGTTGTTTTCTGTTGCAATGAGAACATTGTCCATGTACCAATGGATGTTTTGGAGGTACTTGGCTTTAAGGGGGAGTAAGATGCTGGTGTGTTATATAGTCCAAAGGGCATGACATTGCACTCCATGAGTCCCCATGGTGTTTTTGCTGCCCTGATCCTGTTATTTGTGGCATTTTGTTATTTGTGTTATTTGTAGTGCTATAGTGTCAGCCCAACGCCTCAGGGAGTTTGTGTTACTTTCTCTGGTTAGATAGTTACTTAGTCAGGTTGAGTTTTACTGCAGAGGATGGACTTATGGACTTCAGTCTTATATCCTCCTCTGTAGGTTAGTATTCCTTTACTCTACAACTCAAATAGAGACTTATATCCTCCTCTGCAGTCCCCTTGGTCCTCTGTGACTCAAGGGCCCTTCATTCTTTGAGTTCTGACAGATCCATTGACTATTGGGATGTATCCAAATGTTGTAGTATCTGTCTTGAATATCAAATTTTGACATGATCCTAGCACCTTATAATTGATCAAAAATGTGGTTGATGTAGGAAAGAGGGTATACATCTTTCACTGTCCATTTATTGACTTTGTAGTAGTCAAATACTGGTCAAAGTTAACCATCCTTTTTCTTGATATAGAACATTGGTGTTGACCATAGGAAAGTAGATGAGCTGACATAGTTTGTCTCTAATTGTGTATCAATGAGCTTATTAGCTGACTCTTCCTTATCTTCTGTAATTGATAAGTCTTGCAGTTGATCATCTTTGGAGTGTCTGGCACCAGTTTGATCATATGGTCCTCTGGTTGCTCTGGTGGGAACCACTTTGCTGCTTCTTCTGAAAATACTTCTTCATGATGCTGGTACTCCTTGGAAACCTTTTGGGTTTCTTGATCTTTCCCTACTTTCTCAGCCATCTGTTGGCTAATGCTTGTTTTTCAAGCTGCCATTTGTTGGACCCAAGTTAGCTTCCAACTTCTACCAGTGGTACCAATTTTGACAGGGGGTCCCAATACTTTTCACACTACCCAGTCAATAGTTGGATTAAATCTTGCTAGCCAAGGGTATGAAATCACTCTGTCTTCTTCCAGTCTTGTCATGAAGAAGAATTGGGCATCTTTGTCCTTTCTCTTTTTGATATTTAGGATGCAGTACTTTGTAAATGTCATCTGCTTGGTTTTTTTTTTTTTTTGAATGGTGTGTTTATTGTTCCCGCATCAGGTCGTGACAAGACAGTGTACACTACTTCATACTACTACCTAGGTAATAATCGTAAGTAATGTAATTTGTGTATCTTAAAAAGCAGTAATATGAGAGAGCATTATGTAAAGTGCGGTAAGTAAGCCCAAGAGGGTTGTGCGGTGGGTATGCTCAGGAGAGTGGTTATAGCAGTAAGTATAGAGAGTCCAGAAGGACTTACCTAAGGCTTACTGCTTCAGGACATATCTGGAGGATCTGTTCTGGGAGGCAGAGGCCTCCTAGTAGTGTGGGAAGGGATGCGGGATAGTGAAGTGCCTTCAAACCCTTTATCTGGAGGGTCTGTGTGGTGAGGCTTTGGCCTCAAGATGTGGGAAGGGTTGTGGGAAGTAAATGTGCTATAAGACCCTTTGTCTGGAGGGTCTGTGTGGCAAGGTTTTGGCCTCATGGAGCAGGAAGGGTTGCAGGAGGGGGTTCTACTGGACTTCTCTTGGTAGAATGTGGTAGTGGTGTGTGCTCTTCATGATGTTTGCCTTTGGATTTGATCCAGAGGCTGTGGTGTTGGTTTCATGTTTTCCCAGGTTTGATCCAGGGATGTTGCGTGTTCTTCTTGGATTTGATCCGAGATTTGCGGGAAGTGGGGTGTAAGGGTTGCTAGAGAACCTATGCAGGTGAGTAAGTCATCCACATTGTCCTGTAGCAGGCATAGGGTGGGGTTCAGGCAATAGCCAAACAGTATCTTGTGTACTGTGGTTTCTTCCTGGAGTGAGTGATGTAATGTGTTTAGGGGAAGGGATCCTGGTTGCAGAATCCCTAGGGTGTGGGAAGGGGGGGCAGGGAATAGGGCCAGGCTAAGTAAGTAAGAGAGGAGTTTCCGCTCATCACTTCTTGTGACCCAGTGGTAAAGCAGTGATCAGATCTGGAGATCTGATCTTTGGAACCAATCTTCTTCTTCATCATCTTCTTCTTCTTGATCAAAGATGGCTGCTTCATGTGTTTTAGTATTCTCCTTGTCCCAGAGGGCAGAATACCATGTGTAAGTTGAGGAAAGCTCCAGTCTGGGAGGTTGTCCCAGTAGGAGCTTCATTGGTGTGGGGTCAGGGTAGCGTGTGTTGAAAGTGGGGGCTAAGGGGTTTAGGGTCCCATGTTGGGACCCAGAGGGGGTTTGAGTGTGAGTGGGTGAGGGTCTATTCTTGTTGAGGAACCCTTGCATGAATGGGAGTTGTGTGAAAGGGACTTGAGACCCTTTGTCCTCTTGGGAGGAGGGGGTAGGTCCCTTGGGATTGGTGTGAGTGGATATGGCCAAGATATCCTGGGAGTCAGGATTGGCTGGTGCAGGAGGTTTGTACTGTAGATGGAGTGGGTGGCCAGGAGGCCATTCCAAGGTGTCCAGTTCATCCAAGTAGATATATGGTACAGGGTTGTGTATTGATTGTTTGGGAGGCCCTTTGCCTTTGGCCTTTGCGGAGATGTTTAAGAGAGCGATGTTGTTTGGGGGCCCATGTTGAGCCCCCATGGTATTGTTGTACTCAGGGTGAGCAGTTGCACAGTGCACTTGATATATTCCCTATAATGTCTTGTGTAATGACCACTAGTCCCTTAGGTCATGAGGATTCCAGGCATTTTCCAAGGGGGATGGTGGTGGTAAGTGGAAAAGAAGTGTGCTGCACCTGCTTGGTTGGAAGTCCTGTCTATATTGAACACCTGTCATGGCTTAGATAGTTCTACTGTCATTAATCCTAGTTTGCAGATTATACTTGGATCTATAAAGTTTTCCATTGCCCCACTATTGAGGAAGGCAGTGTCAGCAGCTTGTTTTTTTGTACTTGTGAATTGAAACAGAACATTGATCACATTTACTTGTGATTTAATACAAATTTTTGACTCTTCTGCTCATACTCTTGCTGCTAGAGACCAGCACTTTAATAATCCCATTCCATCATGATTTGGTCCAACATTTTGTTAAAGTCTGCATCTCCAGGTTCTTTCTTCAGCAGTTTCATTTTCTCCAGCATGCTGACAGGTTCTTTCTCTTTATCTTCTTTTTCTACCTCTACTTTGCAATTCTTAATTATATTGGGTAGTCCTTTCTTCCATTTGGGACACTCCTTGGTCATATGTCCTTGTTGGTTACAATAGAAGCAATGTCCCTCTCTCATCAGTTTGGCTTGTTCTTTTAATGAAAGACCCATGTTTGTTTTGACCACATCTACAATATGTCCATCACATCTGGGTCTTTGTAGAGTTTTTTTTCCTTCTTTTGTTGTTGAAGAAGGATTTCCCTTTTTTTTTTTTTTTTTTTTTTTTGAATAGAGCCCAATTGGGCATGTTTATTGTCTCTGCATCAGGTCATGACAAGACAGTATACACTACTCAGTACTACTATCTAGGTAATATTACTAAATAATGTGATTTGTATATCTTAGGAAAGCATGGTAATGAGAGAGTGAGGATGCCTTAAGCATTTGAGGCAGTGGGTGGGAGGAACCCCCACAGGAAGGTTGTACAGGGAGAGGGAGGGGGGGAAGAGGTTTGTTTCTCCCCATTAGCGGTGGTCTTGGTTTGAGGTTTCTTTGTGAGAAAACCTTGCAGGAATAATGGATTCTTTTCCCTCTTGTGGGAGGGAGAAGATTGTTGGGAAAGGCATGAGTGGCCTCAGTCTGAGTGACCTTGGCCTTAATATCCTGGGATTCAGGATTGGTTGATGCAGGTGGTTTGTACTTTGGGTGAAGTGGGTGGCCTGGAGGCCAGGCTGAGGCATCCTTTTCAACCAAGTAGGTGTATGGGGTGGGGTGGGGTTGCAGGTGTTTAAGAGACCCTTGTGAGTTGGGTCTAGTGGGATGTCTTCGAGTTTGTGATGGAGGTTGGGGACCCATGTCAGGTCCCCATGATGATGATGTGCTCGGGAGGGGCAGTTGCACAAAGAGCTTCTTATATTCTCTATTTTAACTCATATAATGGCCACCAGTTCCTTGGGTTGTGAGGAAACCAGGCATGTTCCAAGGGGGATGGTGGTGGTAAGAGGAAGAGGAGCAGACAAAGGATTTCCCATTGTGGCTTCTTTCTTTTTCCTTGGAACTCTAGCTTATGCATCTTTTCTTGATAGGCCACATATAGTCTTTTGGCCAAATCTTGCCACTCTTGCAAGGTGGTAGTTTATGGTCCTGATGCTTCTAGCATTCTTCTTAGTAGTCCTGGTGTGGTGCCTTGTCAGAACCATAGCATTACTCCTGTATCATTTGGGCTTAGTCCTACCTTTTTCACCAGTTGATTAAAATTAGTGATGTAACCATCCAAATTTCCTCCATCCATGTGAAGTTTCTGTAGTTCCATCATGGCATTATCCACTTTAGTGGTGTCCATAAACATGGCATTCACAGCATCTAGAAATTTTGTCCAGATTGTGCTATGTGCTTGTATGCCATAGTATTGCATATAGTCTTGCTCCAGAGTGTCCATATAATCCATTACCCAGTGCATGACTCCTTCTCCTTTTATTAAAGATAGAGCCAACAGGGTTTTGTTGTATAGTGGGTTAAAAAACTGCCCCAATGTTTGCACATTGTGAAAAGATTGGTATGGTATGAAGAAATAACATAAGCAAAAACTCTGAAAATATCATATAATTGTCAGAACTTGAAGAATGAAGGGCCCTTGAGTCACAGAGGACCAAGGGGACTGCAGAGGAGGATATAAGACTAAAGTCCATAAGTCTGTCCTCTGCAGTAAAACTCAACCTGACTAAGCAACTATCTAACCAAATAAGGTAACACTGACTCCCTCAAGTGTTGGGCTGACATTACAGTACCACAAATCATACAAATAACAAGTCTCCCATTGATCAGGATGGCTACTGGTAAGTTTTCTTCTTCTTGAGATGGTCCTTAAGGAAGGGTTCCTCCTCCTATACCACCACCTCCACCTCCAGCACCACTACCTCTACCTCTACCTGCTGGGGGAGTATTTTCTCATCTCATGCTAGGTCTTCCTCTAGCAGATATTTGTAGTAGATTCTGGGTATGCACTTGTATGGTTCAAGCATAGTAAGGTAGGATGTATAGTGGTCTAACATCTGTATCTACCAATTGTGCTGGGGCTAGAGGTTCTTGATCTTCTAGTTCATTTGTATCATTATTGTGTCAATGGGTGAGGTTGGGTTGACAAGTGTAGGTTTATCATCTTGTTGACTCCAAGTTATTGGGCTTTGATAAGCCATTGGTGCTATCAACAATTGTTTTTCATTTGGTTCTGGACTAGGTGGTTCCAGACTTGGTTGTTCTCTAACTTGATTGTGTTGCAATTCTCCTTTTGTAAAAAGTAGATCTGGTGTAGTTTTATATTGTTTCAATGGAATTCGGCCATTCTCCATTGATAAATTCATAGGGTTGTTTTCTGTTATCTATATCTTTAAAGCAATAGGTTTGCTTTTTTTGTGGGTTCTTTGGAGTTAGATATCAAATGGGTCCTTATCTCCAATGGAGTAGGTTGTTGTTGGTTTGTAGTTCAATAAAAGTTAAGAGGTATTCATTGTCCTCTCTTTTGGCATTGAATTGGACCTGTAGTAAATTGTTGTAGTTTCAATTGGCCAGAATCACTGCTTGACAAAGTTGTCTTTGTCAGAGGGGTGTGGTAGTCTTCTGGGTTCTACCACTAGTGTTGGTTGTCCTTGTCAGATTTCTACTTTGGTATCTGTATACTGGAGATCTTCTATTATTTTGATCCACTCTTCAAGTTGTACAATGTCTTTAACTATGTGATCTTCTTCTTTTGTAAGTGCTTTGAGTATGTGTGTGGTTTCTGAGTTTTATGTTGTGGATTACTACCAAGGTATTGATAAAGTGTTTGTGGTCTTTAGTAGTGATAGTTAAAAAGACTAGGAGTGATGCCAGTTTGTCTAGGAATGTATCTTAATGATTCTGCAATGAATTCTATGCAGTGTAAGTGCCAGGAGATTTTGAAGATGTATCCTTTTTGTTAATTCAGATCTTGGTCTACCAGGTACCACCCAAAGTTTTCACAGGCTTTGGTCAAGTGCTCTCAATGTTGAGCTTCACAGGCTCACACTTCTTGTTCAGTCAACCATAGAGGGTTGCTTTGTTCCAGTCTTTAGAGGGTTCTTTTTACTTCCAATAGAAGGGGCACACTTGGATTTTACAGAAAAAACTGTGTTTACTGGCATGTGATCAGTACATTCTTCAATAGAAAGAAAAGGGAGTTATTGTCAGAACTCGAAGAATAAAGGGCCCTTGAGTCACAGAGGATCAAGGGGACTGCAGAGGAGGATATAAGACTATATTTGAGTTGTAGAATAAAGGAATACTAACCTGCAGAGGAGGATATAAGACTAAAGTCCATAAGTCTGTCCTCTGCAGTAAAACTCAACCTGACTAAGCAACTATCTAACCAAATATGGTAACACTGACTCCCTTAAGCATTGGGCTGACACTACAGTACCACAAATCATACAAATAACAGTTATGATAGGGTTCATTTGGTTTGAATACAAATTGATGTCCTCTTTCTAGTTTGGGGTAAGGGCAACTCTTGACTAGAGAAGCCAGTTTCTAAGTAGCCTTGACTTTTATTACTGGTTCAACTGGACCAGATGCTGACTTGGCTAATTTGTTTTGGGGTTCAAGTCCAAAGCCTAAGTATCATTCAAGTCCTAGTCTTGACAGAGACTAGTATTGTTCTCAGGGTCATCCAAGGTAACAACATTCAGAGGGAAGTTCAAGAGTATGTGGGCTGACCACAATACAGGAAGAGAGGATGAAGAGAGAAGAGAGGAGACAAACATGTAGTTGACAGTGAGCTTGTTCTGAGAAAGCCTACTGGCAGACAAGTCAAGAAGTCAATTGGAAAGTGTAAACAAAGTTAAGGCTGGGGTACAAGCTACCAGCCTTCCTATCTACTTACAGTATTGTGTGAGCCCAATAGCACACATGTGAGTTCAGAGGGTATAATAAAGGAGGATCAATATTCTCTTCTGTTCTAATAATGTTCTCTTCCCATTCACTCTGGGGACCTTATATACAGTATATAGGGATCTGTGGTAGGGAAGCATATAGTATGGACAAAGTGTAATCAATCAAGCCTGAGGTGTAAAGGAAGTGTGGCCAAGGTGGTACTGTAGCACACAAATAGATAAAAAAGGGGCTCCAAAGACGATGGGAGAGAATATAGAAATAAGACAAGATGTGAAACAAACGAGATAAGGCAGGCGAGAGAGAGCAGAATATGATAGAGTATGAGGCCAGCGGCAACACTGACCTTACAGTATACTATTTATATAGATACATATCATTCACCATATAAAAATCTAAATCTTTGGAAGGTGAGAGAACATTATAAAAGGGCAACATCATGGCAACATCACTGATGGAAGGCCCTGGAATGTAAGAGAAGTGAGTCCTAATAGTTCTGCCAATAGCATATAGTACTTGGCTTACTCATTATTCATGCTGTCTACCGCTAGATCCACTACCCCAGTTCCATCATTCTATAACATTCTCTGCTGATTGCTTTGCAGCCTGCTTCATTACCTATGGCCCATGCCAACTAAATACACACTCTTGTATGAAAGCAGAACTTACCTTTTTCATTGTAAACCTAGCACAGTATAAAGTTCTCCACAATGTTGAGGTTGAAACATCTACTTCACAGCTCATAGAGATGGTCTCCTATAGTTTCTTGAGATATACATCCAGAGCACACTGAACAGTGCCAAGTACTATCTAATGCAATTATTATTGCAGTGTTCTGCTGAAACTGCTCAGTTTGTGCATACCTCTATATCAAGATCCCAATAGTGATATTTTGGCTCCTTTTGTTGTCAAGGTATTGGATTTAGGACATTGCTGCCATGGATTCTGAAGTGCTAAAGTATTCTATAAATTGACTGTATAGATACACCAGTATATATTGAGATTTCATCAACTTTGAACAATGGTGAAAGTCAAACAATTGTCTACTGTAAATCAGAAGAGACTTATAGGATGAGATTTGCTTTGTCATTACAGAAATATGGTTGTTTTCATTTTGAAAACCAGCAAGATGCATAAGAACAAATGAACTCATTAGCGTTAGTTGCCCTATACCTTTACCATACTCATGTCATGCTGCCTAACCATTCTGAAACTCAGTCTGGTTCTATACATATGATCTAGTCAATAAGTGCTCCAGCACTGTGGTATTTAGCTCACATTTAATGACATTTCTCCTGCATACTCTTCTGACATGTCTAATTTTCAATCATTTTCAGGATCCTTGTCAAACTAGTACATCTTAGATTCACTTCCATCAAGTGTAAAGTAAGTAATAATATAGCTATGATATGATTCTAAGCTACTAGAAAAGGAAGAGGCAGATGGGGCACTAGTGAAATGAGAATGCAGAAATGATGCATCAACAAGGAGCAAGTGCTACAAACCAGATGGAGCTGGTCAGCTTATACTATGTTAAAATGCTGACACAACATCAGAAATGTAAGATTAGTGCCTGTATGTTACATTCAGGGTCAAGCCACTCATGAATATGGCAGTTTGGTATGTTTTTGAGAGCAAGAGAATGCCTCCAACCTTACCTCCAAGCTCAGAAAACAAGACCTTGAAATAGTAAATAGATTGCCATTGGTGTAATTCAGAAAGGTAGAGTAGAAAAATTCAAGCATAGTAGTATAATGTTTGTACAAATCTATTGAGATTTGAAGGAGATATAGCAATATTAAGTTTAACACTTTTTTTTTTTAAAATGGCTCTGCCAGGTCATGTAAAAACAACAATAACTAAAATAGATAAAGTTATAAAAATATTAGTCAGCATAGTTCTATGTCTCAGCTTTCAAACACATTAATAATCATATAATTTAATGCATAGAATCTTGAGTTATTCAATATTTTCTAGATAATATTGGATGGTTTTTTTTGCTAAGGCCTTTAAACTAAATAAATAATATTTCTGTGCCTCTTGGAGCAACTTATTGTATTATATTTGGCTGGTCACATGAGTAATGTTTAACTTTTTATTGAATCTTATTAATAAACTATAACAATCTCTTAGATCTTTGCTATTATTCTTATAAAAGCTCTCTTTACTGCTTAAACCAATCTCAGTCTTGATTCTAGCACTTTCCACTCTCAAATTTCATCACAAACTGGTGCATCTATATCTACCATCTCCAGACTTCATTTTAGATACTATTTATACTTAAAAAAAACCTCTGAAGGCTATCCTTCCAAGCTTTCTAAAAATAATTTATACTATGCCACTAGACTCATTTATCACAAAAAAATCCTCAGTATCATTAGGGCTAGGTAGCACATACTGTATATTGTCCACAAGTCATTAAAAGGCCCACAATAAATTTTAAAAATTAAATGTAATTATAATAGACTTCTTTTTTATTTAGAGGCCATTTAAGGTTATAAAATGCCTTATTAGCCTGATAAGGCTTGTCTCTGATTGTTATTTTGACAATGCATTGTGTTGATCATATTGCCTTGTAAGCTCTTGTAAGCCTTTTTTGCCCTTGCTAGCCTTTTTTTCCCTTGTAAGCTCTTACAAGCCTTGTAAGGCTTAAATGCCTGTAAATAAATAAAAAATTATTTTTACTCTTTCTTATCTTATCTTATCTTATCTTAGAAGCTCTGATAATCTACAATTCCTTTTAATCCATCTACTAATCTATTCTTGCTTTTATTATTTAATTTGACTTTTAACCTTTTATTTGAAATTATATACAATTTCCAAAATACTATTTGAAATACAGTATATTTAAATGAAATCTTATCAAAAGAAATAATATAAGCTTAAGAATAGATAATTGGCCAGACTGGGGTTTGAACCCAGAACCTCAGAGTATATACTGGATGCTCTAACCACTGAGCCATCTGGCTCTAAGCATAAAAGATTGGTTTCTGCTATATAATAGATAACTTATCTAGGGAACTGCATAGGTTTTCAGGATCTGTACAGGTCATGAGTAAGGGGACTAGTAGATATGGGTAAAGGGGCAGATTTTCATACCTGTGAGCTTAAAATAAAGCCCTAGATCGAGCCAAGTGGTTAAGAAATGTGTTACGCTCAGCCTTGCGTGTCATAGTCTAAGTCGTTTGTTGACTAGTTCTAGCACTAGTAAGGCTTCTGAAGCTTGCTAAGTTCGAGTTTCAAAGGGGGATACCTTTGAGGAAGAGTCACTTTCCTTAGTTCAGAAGAGTAGAACCAATAGAAGCTAAATTGCATAGGAGAACAAGCTTAAAGCAAGTCCTCCTTCAAGGCGAGTCTTTATATATATGAGAAATGGAGTCGCTAAGAGTCAGAACTAATGGAGTCGCTTCTAGTTATACAGAGTTATCTGCCTAATCGATTCAAATAGAGTCGATATGAGTCATTCCATGCCAGAGTCAGTAAGAGTTGGTAGGAGTCATGTATGTACTGTGAGAAAGAAAGTCCAAAAGTAAAGTAGATGGTCGTATGACCATTTCCATGACAAAATGACTGAGTTATAACCAAATTGATTATTTTTGTCACATCCTTGTCTGTGGCATCTATTAATTTTTTATTGTTCCTTATGATACTTATGGTACAGGTTTCCTGACTCCTTTCAAAGGATGCATGTGCATGCTGCATATGATATGTCACATGATACTGTACACATTTGCATTTTGATATAAACCTGATTTACTCTAAGTTTTGCTATTTCCTTAAAATAATATATAAGCCTTAAGATATGATATAAGGATAACCAAGGATTGTATAGCATTGCAATAGCTTTAGAGGCCCAACAGTAGCCTCATAATTTACCTTTAAAGATATCTCTTTTCACCTTACAAGGGCATTAAAGGGCATTTAAGGGCATTAAAGGCTAGCAAAGGCTCTTGAAAACTCTAAATGTTATACAAGCATTTTTCATCTTACAATTGAAAAGTCAGCCTTGTTTTCTCCATTATAAGGCCTTTAATTGATTTAGTAGCCTTGTATAAAATTTTATTATTCAAAAGCCCTTACAGTGATTAGACTTTTTTTGTGATATTGTTACTAGAAAAGCTAAAACTGCTATTCAAGTCATCAAACCTCTTCAGAAAGTTACCAATCAGCTACTTTTAGCCTAGAGAGTTCAGAATCTGCTAAAAAAGGAAAGTATAAAGGTAGGACTAAAGAAGAAAAGACCTCTTTTATCTTAGAGGCATAGAAAAGAAAGGCTGGACTTTGCTATTGCCAATAAAGATTAGACAGTAGAGAATTAAAAAAAGGTTATTTAGTTTAATAAAACTTAAATCAATTTTTTGGGCTTTGATGGAAAGAAGTAGGCATGGAAAAAGGCAGGAAAGGGATTTAGCCTGACTAGAGATAGAATAGTGGAGGAAACTCTCAAGTTTAGAGATAAATTCTTAATGATATAGGGCTATATATTGTAGAAGGAAGTAGGATATGGATGCAAGATTAATAAGAGAATGGATGCAGAGCTCTACACCTAGATTTTGGAGGATGAGCTTCAATAAAGTCTGAAATACTATGGCAAGATAACATTTAATATCATTTTTCAACTGGATAATAATTTAAAACACAAGTTCAAAAGAGCCATGAAGTGGTTTAAGAACCATGGATATATTATAATGGTATGGCCTGCCCAATCTTCAGACTTCAACCCTATTGAAAACCTATAGAGAATCTTACAGTGACTCAAAAAACCCATCCAATGTTTGGTACTTTTGGATTTGCACAAAAATAATAAATTAACTAAAATAGGGAACATTATGAAAATATTAGTCAGCATAGTGCTATGTCTCAGCTTTCGAATGCATTGATAATCACGTGATTTCATTTACAGAATCTCAAGTTATTTAATGTTTTCTGGAGTGATAGCATTGGATGGGTTTTTTTGCTAAAGCTTTTAAACTAAATAATAATA
>QFDW01002599.1:0-16288 GCA_003315895.1 Lactifluus rugatus | reverse complement strand
GTGGAAATTCCACCAGTCTCTCATCCTTTTTAGCCATTTTTAGACAGCAGAAATTGGTGGGAAAGTAAAACAATCCCACCACCTGCCATGTAGATGGGAGGAAAATCATCCACTAAGTGGATGATTTTTCCCACCTTCAACCACCCTCCAAAAATTGACTGAACACAAAATCGCCATTTATTGGTGGGAAATGAAACACAATTGCCCTTTTTTGGCAGGATTCCCACCACTTTGGATCTTACAGTGCATATCTACCAGTACCCTTACTCATGACCTATACAGATCCTGAAAATCTATGCAGTTTCCTAGATAAGTTACTATATCTATTATATAGTAGAAACCAACCTTTTATGTCTAGGGCCAGATGGCTCAGTAGTTAAAGCACCTGGTAATATACTCTGAGGTTCTGGGTTCAAACCCCAGTCTGGCTAATTTCCAATCTTAAGCTTATATTGTTTCCTTTGATAAGATTTCATTTAAATATACTGTATTTCAAATAGTATTTTGGAAATTGTATGTAATTTCGAATAAAGGGTTAAAAGTCAAATTAGATAATAAAAGCAAGACTAGATTAGTAGATAGATTAAAAGGAATTGTAGATTATCAGAGCTTCTAAGATAAGATAAGATAAGAAAGAGTAAAAATAATTTTTATTTATTTACAGGCATTTAAGCCTTACAAGGCTTGTAAGAGCTTATAAGGGGAAAAAAGGCTTAAAAGGGAAAAAAAGGCTGACAAGGGCAAAAAAGGCTAGCAAGGGCAAACAAGGCTTACAAGGGCTTACAAGGCAATATAATCAATACAATACATTCTCAAAATAACAATCAGAAACAAGCCTTATCAGCCTAATAAGGCATTTTATGACTTTAAATGGCCTCTAAATAAAAAAGAAGTCTATTATAATTACATTTAATTTTTTAAAATTATTGTGGGCCTTTCAATGACTTGTAGACAATACATGTGCTATTTAGCCCTCATAATACTGAGGATTTTTTTGTGACGCCATGATGGCATCATCCACCTTGGTTGTATCAGTGAGCATGGCATTGGTAGCATCCAGGAATTTCATCCATATCTGTCCTTGTCTACATGTTCCATGGTATTGCACATAATCTTGTTCTAGATCATCCATATAATTCATGACCCAATGGGTAACACCATCTCCCTTCATCAGTAAGAGTGCTAGGAGCATTTTGTTATATGCATCTGTTATTTGATCATGTTGACTGTTCATCTTTTCATAGACCTGGAACTCATGTTTGAATTGGTCCCACTTCTTTCAATCTCCTGTAAAGATCATCAGGGCAATACCTCAAAGTCCTCCATTGGTCAGAGCTACTCCTGCTGGTGCATTTGCTCCACCTTGTGGTGGTCCTTGAGGAGGGTTTCCTCTTCCTTCACCACCTCCAGCTCCACCACCACCCCCTGGTCCTCCAGCTGGAGGAGTTCCTCTCTGTCTCATACTGGGGCCTCCTCCAGTTGTTTGTAACTGTGTTTGGGTGTGTACTTGGGTGGTTTGTGCATAATATTGTGGAATGTATAGGGGTCCAACCTCAGTATCCACAAGATGTGCTGGGGCGAGGGGTTCTTGGTCTTCCAGCATCATTTGTGTCAATAGGGTATCAATAGGAGAGGTTGGGTTCACTAGTGTGGGTTTGTTGACTTGTTGGCTAGGGGGACTTCTGTGTTCTATTGGTGCCAATGTTTGTTCTGCAGGTGGTTCCAGGCTTAGGGGTACAGGGTCTGGTCTTTCTCTAACTTGGTTGCTTTGCAACTCTTCTTGTGTCAATAGTAGATCTGGGGTGGTCCCATAGTTGCCTTGATGGTACTCCAGCTCATACCATTCTCCATTGATAAACTCACAGGGTTGTTTTCAGTTGTTTATGTCTTTGAAGCAATAGGTGGGCTTCTTTTCACAATTACTTTGGAATAGAGGTATTGAATCAACCCTTTTCTTCAATGGGGTAGGTCATTTGTCGGTTCATGGTTTTACAGTGGTGAGTATATACTTGTTGTCTTCTTTTGTAGTGTTGAACTGGATACATAGAGAATCATTGTAGTTTCGTTCTACCAGTTTCAATAGTCGACAAAGTTGTCTTTGTCAAAAGGATGTGATGTTTCTCTTGGTGTGACTACCAAGGTGGGTTCCCCCTGTCTAACTTTGATGCCTGAATCTGCACACAAAAGTTCCTCAACTACTTCAATCCACTCATCTAATCATACAATGTCTGCTGTGATCTGGTCTTCTTCTTCATCTGTGACAGCTTCAATTGTTCATTCAAGATTTCTAAGCTTCGCATTGTACAACACTACTAGTGTGTTGACAAAATGTTTGTGGTCTTCACTAGTAACAGTCAAAAAGATTGGGAGTGTCACCAGTTTGTCTTGGAACATATCCTAAGGATTCAGCAATGAATTTGGCACAATGTAGATGCCAAGAGATTTCAAAAATATATCCCCTTCTTTGGTTCAAGTCTTGGTCCCTAAGATACCACCCAAAGTTGTTGTGGGCTTTGGTCAAGTGTTCATGATGCTGAGCTTCACAAGCTCTAATTTCATGTTTGGTTAACTGCAAGGGATTAGTTCGCTTCAGGACTTGGAGATCAGTGGTTCATTTTACTTCTTATAAAAGGGGCACGTTTGGATTCAACAGAAATAACTATGTCCCCAGGTGTGGGATCAAGGTACATTGTTTAGCAGGAAGAAGAGGAAGAGGTGATAGGGTTCTTTCGGTTTGAATATGAATTGATGTCTTCTTCCTGGTACAGGGTACAGGCAACTCTTGATATGAGGGGCCATGGTAGGAGCCTTGACTTTTGTTATGGGTTCGACTGGACCTGATGCCTGCTTGGCTAATTCGTTTGGTGACAGACCCAAGCCTCAGTTGTACTTGGTGCGACTAAGTCCTAGTCCTAATTTGTGACTAGTATCAAGCCTCAGGGTCACACAGGGTGACAATGTTCAGAGGCAATCAGAGGATACATGGGCTGACCATGATATCAGAAGATTGGGGTAGAGATGAGAGGAAAAGATGAGATAAACACACAAGTGACTGACGGAGGAGCTTGCTATGGGGAACTCCACTGGCAAAACAAGTCAAGAAGTTGATTGGAGATTGTAAATGAAGTCAAGGCTGGGGTACAAGCTACCAGCCTCCCTGTCTACTTATGCTATTCATACAAGGGGGACCCTTCCAGTCTTCACACTACCCTACCAGTCAGAACGTTGTCATTGTAGAACACAGAAGAATGTGATGGAATGTGTGACACCATAATGACATCACTGTTGGAAGATGATGGAAGGAAAGAGAACATGTAAAAATAGTCCACCACTAGCACATTGTGCTTGGCTTACTCATCATATGTACTGTCCTCAGCTAGGTCCACCACCTTGTCTTGATTGTTCCATAATACTTGGCGTAGAATGTGACAGCACCACCATTACCCAAATTGTGGATCCTTTGCTCTTCATTGTGGAGGATGCAGGACTTGATATTCTGACTTTCCATTTTGTTACTGTCGATGTTTGAGAGGATCACTTTCAGGGTAGCAAGGGAAGGCGGTAGCGCTGTTATGATGGCATAGGCAATGAGTTTGTTCTTGAGACACAGGCCAAAGTTGGACATTGTGTGTGCTGCTTGGATGATGCCGTTGATCTGTGGTTCGAGATGTTCAATGTCAGAGAGGGGGGTGTGGAAGACGTGGTCGATGAGTTTGACTGCCTTCATTTCTCCCTTCCCTTTGTGTTTCTTGGCTAACCTGTCTCAGCAGTCTTTGGAAGATGTCACATAGAGTACCTGGTTGAGCAATTCACCGTATACAGTTGTCACAATCATTGTCCAGGCTTCTTTGTCAAGTCACTTTCACACTTTGGTGCTGGTGGGATCAGTGGTTGGATTGGGCTTAGTGATGGTGCCATCCACTATGTCCCACAGGTTGTTCAGTTCTAGGACTAATCTCATGTGATATCTCCATGCAATGTAATTCTTGCCATCATCCTCAAGGTGTTGGATGTCCCATTGATGTGGGTTAGGTTGAGGTATATTGGCCAGTGAGTTTGAAGCACTAGCAGGAGCATTCAAGGTGCTCATGCCTCCAGTGAGTGGGGTGTTTGGTGACATGTTAGTGGCTCTAGCTTGGAAGGTGTTGCCACCTTGCAAGGAGGCTCTGGCATGACTCATTGATCATGTGATGGGTGGCAGCATGTTATATCAATTGGGCACTTAAAGAGGCTCAGGTCTTATAATCTGTAAGCAATTGACACTTGGCTCAGTCTTTTGGGAAAAGAACTATATTATCTAACCTGTAAGCGATTGATGCTCAGCTAGATGCTGAGTCAGCAATGTAAGCTAATCATGAGTAATGTAACTACTAACCTTAGTCTTTTGTGAAAAGAACTGAGGTCCTATCTATGGTACAGTGCCTGGCTTTTAAGTTATGGTAAATGTGTGTAGAACTACAATAAGGAAAAGTCTATCTTAGGTAAAGTAAAAGCTGGGTCAGATATCTTATCTGCCCTTCTGAATAAAAATGTTCTAAAGTTGTATATAGGTTGGAATGCTCTAGCCCACTTATCATAAAGTAACATGGGTATCAATAGAGCTGTATCTCCAACATAATATTCAGGGTGTGCATCACTGTATTCCTCCCATCTTTTGATAATACCTGTATATGCTAGGACTGCATGGTGAAGTGTTGGTGTCTTCTTATGGGATAATACTTGCTGAAATGCATGAAAAACCTATACAAGTCTTAAACTTAGCTAGACATATAAATATTAAAGCATTATACTGCAAGGATGTCATAAAAGTTCTCCAATATCTTCCACTCTTCATCATGATTACTCAGCTTATACTTCTGTAGCTGAGCACCTTCACAGCTCATAAGGAGTTTTTGAATTGACTATTATTTATTAGTAATTAAACTTATAATTGTAAATAGGTTATACATACATTTTTAAGCAGCAAAGCACATTCAATCATTAGTAAGACTGATGACCATCAGGTTTTGACATCCTAAATAAGCTAATACTGTGTAGCACCAAGTCTCTTTTGGATGAGTGCTAGCTCATTAAGGAGGATGGATGATTGTCAAACCTATATACAGTAATATTAAGCTGTTTAAATAATTAAAGTATAAAAGAGCTACTCATAGAAACAATAAAGGACTGGATGATGGCAATAGGGTCTTGGTCAACAGTTAGTAGTAGATATGATGCTGACTGAGAAGGATTATAGTCGCCAGCATCCTCTGCATGTTCTAGCCTTGTTATACTAGCTAAAACTGCCTTAACAGCCAAGTTTACAATATGTGGACTTGGAAAGCATCTAAAAGATGTTAATATTGTTGTATGAAAAAAGTAAACATTACTCACCAGATGTGTTGTGCATACTGGTCAAAGTGTATCCCCTGTCTGACAAATGCATCAACCAGTGTTTCCATGAGTGTATCATTGTTTAAAGCATTGTCAACAGTGATCCAGCTAAACTGTAACTAGATTGATAAGTGAATATGCTATTATTAGACAATTTGTACCTTTTTAGTAATGCCAATATGGTCCAGGATGTTGATAAGTGCATGAGCAAGGTGTTTCCCAGTATGATGGCCAGGGACACACAACATACCTATAGTTCAGTGGCCAAGGAATCTAGATGATTCTTCAAGATTTGTTCAACATGTTTGTGTAATGTTGTTCAGCCAGGGATATCTAAATCTTTTAGATCAGATTTGAGCATTTTGAAGAGGGTGATCAACCGCAGTGACTTGATGATATTGATTGGCTAGATATATTAGATGTATAAGCAGAAAGAAATGTTGAAACATAATAATATACACCAAGTTATCTCCAACAATAAATTCTATAATTGCATCTACAAAAGTCACATTCAAGAATGGCTGGACTGGGATATCTTGACCATGGCATTCACCTGGAAGGGTTTTCTGAACTTTCTCCACTGCTGCTAAACCTGCCTCTGTTTTGATTGGTATTTTAAGCTGATCACATCCCTGAACCCAAAAGACATTATGCTTAAGTATAAGGTGATTTTGCAGTGTTGATGTAGATGATGAAGTAGAGAACTGGGCTACAGTAAGATCAGGATGATCTATTGCCAAGCTTTCAAAGTGTAATATAAGAATGTGGTTCTCAGAAAGAAAAAATGGCACACACTGGCAGAGTTTACATGCTAGTTTCTTTAGGGTACCAATCTTCTCAAAGAACATCTAAACATCTGCTGCATTGCGATTGTGAATATTTCCCACAGGTGGAGTTCTTCATGGAGAGCTATAAAGGATGGTATGGTGGCCAGCACAAAGGCTAGCAGAAGGACTATCATGATGGGTCCCCTGTAGCATGCAAGGCCATACATTAGTGGCCATCGTTGGCTCACTCAGGTCCAACTTATCATCTGAGACTCAGACTTGATTAATTTTGTCATTGAAGTCTTCTGGCGGCAGCACATAATATTGTCAAGGTGGTGTCTGTGAGGGGATAGGAAGACCAACTTCAGATGTTTCAGAATACTAAAATGAGAAATGGGGTGAAGGAGGCTTCACCTGAGCATTCTAACTAGCTTGATGAGAGACAAAGGGGTCTGAGTCTGAGTCAGAAAGGACAGGGAGATCAGGTTGGCCACTCTGGATAGTATGACTAGGAGTGCCATAAGGAATTGGTTGGTTGGATTGGCCATCTAAGTTAGGGTTGGGTGGGTTAGGGATGTCAAGGTCAGCAACGCGATCCTTGTTCCTGATGCCAGTGGGGGGGAAAACTTGAATGCCAGTGGGATAAGCAGTAGAAATGGCCTTAACAGCAGGTGCACCCTTAGCAGAGATACCACCATAGCTTTTTTGATTTGGCAGTGGCACTGGGTTCTGATGATGAGCTCTCCTAGTATGATGAGCAGCTGGATTGGCTGGAGCTAATGATGGTGTTATTAAAGAGTTATTTGTATGCAAAAAGTATATACTCTCAATCTGAAATGTCATCACAAAAAAATCCTTAGTATCATTAGGGCTAGGTAGCACATACAGTATATTGTCTACAAGTCATTGAAAGGCCCACAATAATTTTAAAAAATTAAATATAATTATAATGGACTTCTTTTTTATCTAGAGGCCATTTAAGGTTATAAAATGCCTTATTAGGCTGATAAGGCTTGTCTCTGATTGTTATTTTGACAATGCATTGTGTTGATCATATTGCCTTGTAAGCTCTTGTAAGCCTTTTTTGCCCTTGCTAGCCTTTTTTTCCCTTGTAAGCTCTTACAAGCCTTGTAAGGCTTAAGTACCTATAAATAAATAAACATTTATTTTTTACTCTTTCTTATCTTATCTTATAAGTTCTGATAATCTACAATTCCTTTTAATCTATCTACTAATCTATTCTTGCTTTTATTATCTAATTTGACTTTTAACCTTTTATCTGAAATTATATACAATTTCTAAAATACTATTTGAAATACAGTATATTTAAATGAAATCTTATCAAAGGAAACAATATAAGCTTAAGATTAGATAATTGGCCAGACTGGGGTTTGAACCCAGAACCTCAGAGTATATACTGGGTGCTCTAACCACTGAGCCATCTGGCCCTAAGCATAAAAGGTTGGTTTCTGCTATATAATAGATAACTTATCTAGGGAACTGCATAGGTTTTCAGGATCTGTACAGGTTATGAGTAAGGGTACTGGTAGATATGGGTAGAGGGGCAGATTTCCATACCTGTGAGCTTAAAATCAAGCCCTAGATTGAGCCAAGCAGTCAAGAAATGACTGAGTTATAACCAAATTGATTATTTTTGCCACACCTTTGTCTGTGGACTTATGCATCTATTAGTTCTTCATTGTTCCTTATGATACTTACAGTACAGGTTCCCTAACTCCTTCCAAAGGGTACATGTGCCTGCTGCACATATCACGCTCAGCCTTGCATGTTATAATCTAAGTCATTCGTTGACTAGTTCTAGCACTAGTAGTAAGGCTTCCTAAAGCTTGCTAAGTTTGAGTTCAAAGGGAAATACCTTTGAAAAAGAATTGCTTTCCTTAGTTTAAAGGAATAGCACCGGTAGAAGCTGAATTGCACAGGAGAACAAGCTTAAGGCAAGTCCTCCTTCAAAGGGGGTTTTTATATACTGTACATAAGAATGGAGTCACTAAGAGTTAGGACTAATGGAGTCACTTCTAGTCGTACAAAGTCATCTACCTAATCAACTTGAGAAGAGTCAATATGAGTCATTCCTATACCTGAGTCAATAAGAGTCGATAAGAGTCATACATGTATCATGAGAAGAAAAGTCCAAAAGTAAGTTGATGGTCATGTGACCATTTTCGTGACATTACCCCCTTGTTAATGTCTAATGTCCATGTCTAAAGAGGATAGGTTTTGATGGTGGCTTTGCATGCACCATCAAATCTATAGTGGTCCCTCCCCATGCTACAGATTTCTCCTTGCTTGCATTGCCCATGAGGATAGAGGCAATCTTTTTCAAGATGTTCTCATTTTGTACAGAGGGTACATTGATGAATAGTGTGACATTCATCGGCCTTATGCCCCTGCTTTGCACACCAGTTACATTCATCAAACCAGGTTTTGGGTCCTTCTGCCTATGGATCAGATATTACCTTTCCACCTTCATGTATCATATTGGCTGGAAGGATGTTGCTCCCAGGAAGCTTAAAGAAGATTCATGGCTCAAGATGAGCCACTGTGTTGGCAGTACTAAGAACTCAATCACTGTTGTGAACTTCCCACAGTACGTCTTTGAAATTGGTGTGGGCTTTTGAGAGTTTTTCTGCTATGGCCTCAACTTTGATCTGAGCATGGCAAAAGCAGTAGACCTCTGCCTTGATGGATTTGTCACCCTCGAGGTCTAGGGTGGCATTGACAACTGTAGTGAATTTTTGATTGTCCATGAATAAAAACTTTTGTTTCTTGGTATAGACAGTGCAGGGGTACTGATCAGGTTTGGCTCAGGCAGGTTGTCCATGGATCTCACAGTGGAGCCCCATAGTAAATTTGATGCAAGGGTAGATAGTGTCGTAATTATACCAATAGTAAGCCAGTATACTTTGACATCCAAGATGAGGGATGGTAGTGGCATAAATGGCATTGCTGTGATTATAATTGACCTTCCAATCCAATCCTGGGTGCATGTGTGGTTGGGGTTGTGTCTCTATGATGGCTTTGATTTGTTTGAGCTGATACTCCTGTATTATTTCTTCAGGAGATGGAACTGTGATCCCCATAGGAACATCTTCATATCAGGTGATGGGGTAGGGTATGATGGAGGAATTTCATTGTTAGTACTGTACTTTTCTCAGTGGGAGTCCCAGAATATGTTGGTGCGGTTTCATAAAGAGGGAGAAGGATGGTGGTGGTGGTGGTGGTGGTGTGGTATAGACATCCATCATTCTTTGTGCTTCTTGGATAAGTCCAAGTCATTTATACTGGGCTATGATAGCTGGGTGGTTGGTATTTCCATTAATGGAGTGGATGATAGATTCGGGGATGTTTTCAAGGAGGCCATGTGTTACGGCTTGACGGGCCGGTTGCCAATGAGGTGAGTTCTGTTCTAGTTTCTGAGGGATGAGGTGACATTAACAACATCTGCCTGCCAGGGTTCTGTTCTTGGTTCCTGAGAAGAAGCTGTGGCATTGAAGGCACTTATTGGTAGTGGTTCTTGGGTTCTTGGATCAGACTTTGATATAATCGAGGTCTGGTTCTTCTTTGTTGATGCCACGGAGAGGTGTTGGTGGATGACCAGGGTTCTGGCCCAGTTCTGGTTCTGGTTCTAAGTCTTTGCACTCAGATGAAGGTGGCAACTTATAACTTTAAGTCTGCCGGCGAGAGGGTTGTTCTTTAGTGGTCCTCCTGTCTGACTGGACAGAGAGGGTCTGTTGTTCTTGAAGGAGAAGAGAGAGAGAGAGAGAGAGATGACACTAGTGTTGTCATCAATTCGAAGAAGCTAAAGCCAAAGCTGGGGTTACAAGCTACCCAGCTGAGGCCTACTTATACAGGAGGATCACCTAATGGTTGAAAACAGGGTAATTATGTCTGAAATGCAAGAACTTGGGAAGCTACTAGTGAAACAAGAAGCATTTATGCTGAAACAGGGATGAGAGTGTATGATGTTCTGAAATGGGGAGAGAAAGGTAGAAAGGTTAACTGTAAGTTCAAAAGTTCTCTGGAATCAACCAAGAATAGGGGACAAGAGAAGGAGAGGTGAAGATGGTGAGACAACGGGTGACAATACTAGGGTTCCATAACACCATGATTCTATCCCTGGCCCTCTCATATGTCGCTCAATCAATTACTTGTATGTTGTCTCCATCATCAGGTGTCCACTAGTGGTGGATGAAATAGTGATATGATGGTGGACCACAACATTTGGGGTGTCAATTCATGGGGAATGGGGATTGGTTCTGGTGAGGGTGCTACTGAACGAAACACAATGTCCTGGTCAGGGGAGGGGGAGAGGGTCCATCCATTAGCCATGTTTATTATAATTTGGATGTTGTCGCTAACCTCTTCCTGACCAAACATCATGAGAGCTGGGGTTACTCTACTCTCTCTGGCAATAAGTCCGATAGTGGCAGCATGAGCTGCTGCATGGCAAGCATGTCCCCTAGTGGGGGATCCATCACTATGATAGGCAACTTGGGAGTTAATGGAGCTGGAAGGGGAGAAAGAGCAAGTAGAAGACATATTCAATAGAGTCAAGTCTGACGTGGTTGTTCTGAGGGAGGCTGGGTAGTTCTTAGGTGTAGTTGGGCTTAGAACTGAGGGATTGTTGGTCAATTGGGTAGTCCTTTTATACATTTGGTCATCCACCTGCAGGGGAATTTCTATAGAATTCTTTAAGTAATTCTGGGGTGTGGAGGTCCTTGTGGTCTACCCATGAGTCATCTGCATGGGGATACCCTTTCCAATGTACCAGGTATTGGAGTTTATGTCCTCATCTGTGTCTCCTCATGTTCATTATTGACTTGACTTTATACTCTTCTTCTCCTTCCTCAATTACAGGTGCTGGTTATGGGAATGGTATTCCATAGGCCTCCATCTCCTTATATGGAAGGAGTAGATCGATATGGAATACGTTATGGATCCTTATGGTTTCAGGTAGGTCTAATCAATAAGCAACTGGGGAAATTTGTTTGATCACTTTGAAAGGTCCATAGTGGCAAGGCATTAATTTCCATAACCCTTTTATGGATAGATTCTTGCCTTCAAGCCATATCTGGCTCCCATCTTTGAAAGTTGAGACCTTTTTGACATCTTTTGCCTTCTGGATGGTTTCTAGGTGTAGCTGGGCTTTATTTCTTGATGACTCAAGTTTTTATAATCAATTGATTGCAGCAGGACCTAATCTTCCATGAGTTTCATCTGTACCATAGGTTTGAAACCCATAAGGAGTTCATGGGGAGATCACCTAGTTGAGTCATGTTTCCATGAGTTGTGTGCAAATTCTGCTATAGGAAGCATGGATGCCCAGATTGTTAGATGTGTACTAGTCCAGGGTTGGAGATATTGTTCTACCCATGCATTCATTCTTTTAGTCTGTCTATCTGTTCATAGATGAAATGCCATTGACAAGTTCTATTGGATTCCCAGGTCATTACACATAGCTTTCGAGAAGTTTGATGTGAATCTGGGGTCATGATCAGAGATGATTCTCTTGGGGGGTCCAAACTAGGGTACTAGATGTTTTAGGTATTCATGTGCAACTCCTGGTCCATTGATCTCTTTAGTGCAGGGGATGAATTTGGCTGCTTTTGAGCATCCTTGGTTAACAATGGTCAAGATAGAGTTGTATTTCCCAGATTGTGGGAGATCTGTGATAAGATCCATTGATACATATTGAAAGAGGCCTTCTTTTATTGCTATGTTGAGGCATTGGAGAGGGCTTTCTTTTGTGGAAGATTGGTTTTTGACTCTTGACATTGGGCACATCCTTTCATGTATTCTTCAACAAATTCACGTAGTTTGGGTCCTTCATATGACTGTTTTACTAGTTTCCAAGTATTTGCTATTCCAGGGTGTCTGCCACTCAGACTGTCATAGATTTCTCAAAGTACTTGTTGTCGTTCATTTAGGTTGTCCTTTAAAAAGATTTTCTTGGAGAATAGATCTTCGGTTAGTAAAGTGCATGGTTCGTCAGTATTCACCCCCTTGTTAAGGTCTTTTCATTGTGATAAAAGGTCTGCAATAGTATTCTTATCTCCTTTTATGTATGTTAGTATGAAGTTAAAGTCTTCTAGGTATTCCAACCCTCTTGCTTGTCTTCCAGTTATTTTTTGTGGTTTTCTAAAATACTAGAGGTTTTTGTAGTCTGTGTAAACTTTGATTGGTTGTTGTGCTCCTAGGAAGTAAGGTCTTCCACATTTGAATCCAAATTCTATTGCTCCTAGTTTTTTATCATGAATATTATAGTTTCATTCTGCAGGGAGGAAACTTCTACTGTGGAATGCTATAGGATGGATTCCATCATTGTGTTCTTGACTAATCACTGCTCCCATAGCAAATCCAGAGGCATTGGTGCTGAGAATAAACTGTCTGTTCCAGTCTGGTGATCGTAAAACTGGGGATTTGATGCATTGGTCTTTCAGTTTTTAAAACATGTTTTCTTCGTTCTTAGTCCATTGAAATTGTATGTTTTTACATGTGAGATCATTCAGGGGTCTGGCATGTCTGAAAAGTCTTTGATGAAGGATCTGTAGAAGTTACAGAATCCTAAGAAACTTTGGACATCTTTGACATTTTCGGGTTGTGGCCATTCAGCAATACCTTTAATGTTGACAGGGTCCATCTTTACTTGTCCATTGCCTATAATTACTCCTAAATATTCGACTTCCTTTTTGTAGAATTGGCACTTTTCTGGTTTAAGGAATAAGTTATTGTTGAGTAGTTTCTGGAGTATGCAGTGGACTCATTTGGAATGGAGGTTTTCATCATCTTCTGTTGCAATAATTATGTCATCCATGTAAGTTCATACCCATCCTTTTGCAATCTCTTCCTGGAAGATGTTGTCCATCATTGCTTGGAAGATTGCTAGAGAATTGGTTAGTTCAAAGAACATTACTATGGGTTCGAATAATCCTTCAGTAGTTTTGAATGCTGCTTTCCATTCATCCCCTTCCTTGATTCAGACATTATTGTATTCCCATCTTATGTCAAACTTAGAGAAGAGTTTCTTTCCTACTAGGTCATGAATTAGTTTGCTAATGAGTGGTAGTGGGTATTTGTTGGGGATTATCTATTTGTTGAGATTTTGATAATCTTGTGTAGGCCAAAATATTTTATCTTTCTTTGGTACGAGAAAGAATCCACTTGCATAAGGGGATTTTGACTGTCTGATTCTTCCTAATTGCAGGTTTTCTTGAATAAACTGTGCTGCAGCCTCTCTCTCTTTAGGTGAAAGTGGGTATACTCAACAGTTTATGGATGATAGGGTGTCAGTTTTTAGTTTGATAGCATGATCCCACTTTCTTGGTCCAGGGAAATGTTCAGAGGCCTCCTCTTGAAACACTTTGCCATACTGATGGTATTTTTCTGGGACTTGTTCTTGCCATGTTAGCTTTTTCTTATTGCTAGCTTCCACTGCTAATGTAGTGGTGGTAGTGGTTTTCTAAACTTGTAGGACAGTATCTCCTTTGAGTTTTCCATTGTTTCAGTCTACCTCTGGTTTGGCAGCTTTGAAGAAGGGGTATCCTATAATGATATTGTCTTTTCTTATTCCTGCTACATGGAATAGGTGTTGAGTGGTTTTTCCATTATGTTTTATCGAAATGGTAACTCCATCAGTGACCTTTCCTTGTTGAAGGGTAGTCTCATCTACATTTTGTACTCTTCATGGTTTTCTTAGTTTGTAGATTGGTAGTCCCATTTTCTTGACTACTCAGGGGTGTATAAAACATTCAGTAGCTCCAGTGTCCAACAGGGCTTCTTTTTTGGCTTTTCTTGTTCCAATGTACATGGGGAAGGATACTTTCATTGCTTTGTTCCTAGAGACATACATGGAATCTGTAATACTTGCCCGAACAAGAGCTGTAGTGCTTAGGTGTTGCCAACCCCAATTCTTCTTCTAGTTCTACCATACTTTTAATGAAGACTTCTCATTCATTGTCTCCAAACCCTTTATATATGGCTGCTACTTGACTAGGAGTCAAGCCCTTCTCTTCTTTTTGAGGAGGGGTCTCTTCTTCTTCATTAACTCTTGGTTTCTTGGTGGGACAATTATAGGCTAGATGTCCTGTTAGAAACATTCAAAACATCTTCCTTCTTTGTGATGTTTTTCTTTGTCTGCTTCTGTAACTGCTTTGTGCACTACTGCAGACATATCCATTGCATCCAGGTTTCTAGAAGTAGCTTTGGGCCTTGCTGGTTGTCCTCCTTGTCTAGGGCGTCGCTAGAAGAATCCTGGTTTATTGGTATTTGCAGGTGGTCCATAATTGGCATGGATTGCTTGCTTCCTAAGCCAATTGTGATGATTCCTCTGGGCAGCATTGCACCATTGTTTGAAACTTTCTAGAGTGTCTAGGTCAATACATTTGTCAGCCAGTGCAGGGGGCATTCCTTGAGCAAACATTAACATGCCATTAGAATCGTTGAGGTCTAATCCTGCTTGTTGTTCTAATTGTGTGAATGCTGCGATGTACTCATCAATGTTGTTTTCTTTCATCTTGAGCTTTCGCAGGTCGTCTTATGCTTTAACATGAGCAGCATAGTCAACAAATGATTTTCTAAACTCTTTTTCCATTACTTCCCATACTGTCATTCCAAATGGGATGGTGTCTAGTTCATTTTGTACTTTGTCTAGCCAATCGTATTGGTGTAACACCCATCTATCTACTTTGGGTCCTTGCATCAAGGATAGGAAGAGTGTACAATGCTTAAAGGTGTCCCTTGCAATAGTGGCATTGTTGTTCATTAGGATGTACCCTTTGAATTGGGTAAGGAATCCCTCTGTTTTATTTCGACTTCTGTCAAATGGTTGGGGAAGGACTCCTTCAAGTATTTGTCTATTGTTTCCCTTCTTAGGTCCTAAAGCATCATCTAATCCGTAATAGCCATCTGCTGGGTCTGGTCAAGGGGGATCTCTCTACCCTCTTCCTTGTCTAGCAGTGTCAGAGGATTGGTGCATACAGTATGTTGTGGGAGGTTTGCTGGGTATTTATCACAAAAAAATCCTCAGTATCATGAGGGCTAAATAGCATATGTATTGTCTACAAGTTATTGAAAGGCCCACAATAATTTTAAAAAATTAAATGTAATTATAATAGACTTCTTTTTTATTTAAAGGTCATTTACGGTCATAAAATGCCTTATTAAGCTGATAAGGCTTGTCTCTGATTGTTATTTTGACAATGCATTGTGTTGATTATATTGCCTTGTAAGCCCTTGTAAGCCTTGTTTGCCCTTGCTAGCCTTTTTTGCCCTTGTTAGCCTTTTTTGCCCTTATCAGCCATTTTTTCCCTTATAAGCTCTTACAAGCCTTATAATGCTTAAATGCCTGTAAATTAAAAAAATTTATTTTTACTCTTTCTTATCTTATCTTATCTTATCTTATCTTATCTTATCTTATCTTATCTTATCTTAGAAGCTCTGATAATCTACAATTCCTTTTAATCTATCTACTAATCTAGTCTTGCTTTTATTATCTAATTTGACTTTTAACCCTTTATTCGAAACTATATACAATTTCCAAAATACTATTTGAAATACAGTATATTTAAATGAAATCTTATCAAAGGAAACAATATAAGCTTAAGATTAGAAATTGGCCAGACTGGAGTTTGAACCCAGAACCTCAAAGTATATTACTGGGTGCTCTAACCACTGAGCCATCTGGCTCTAAGCATAAAAGGTTGGTTTCTGCTATATAATAGATACAGTAACTTATCTAGGGAACTGCATAGATTTTCAGGATCTGTACAGGTTATGAGTAAGGGTACTGGTAGATATGGGTAGAGGGGCAGATTTCTATACCTGTGAGCTTAAAATCAAGCCCTAGATCAAGCCAAGTGGTCAAAAAATGACTGAGTTATAATCAAATTGATTATTTTTGTCACACCTTTATCTATGGACTGATGTGTCTATTAGTTTTTTATCGTTCCTTATGATACTTACAGTACAGGTTCCCTGACTCCTTCCAAAGGGTGCATGTACCTGCTGCATGTGATATATCATGTCATATGGTATGCGTTCACATTTTGATATGGACCTGATTTACTCTAAGTCTTGCTATTTCCTTAAAATAATATACAAGCCATAAGATATGATGTAAGGATAACCAA
>QFDW01002585.1:0-10481 GCA_003315895.1 Lactifluus rugatus | reverse complement strand
ACGTAACGGCACCATACTCTTTGACCCCTCCATAACCTGCAAAAGAGACCTAGCAGAATGTTTCAGGATATTCACAAACCCAGATCGCCTATCCAACATCCCTGCACAACGCTACTACACCCAAGGAATCAACCTGAGACATCAAGAAATAAAAATCCACACAGACGGCGCGAGCTTCAACAACGGAAAACAAAACGCACAATGTGGAAGCGGAATTTGGTTCGGTCCAAATGATGCGAGAAACACTGCCTTGAGAGTACCAGGCCCAAATCAATCGAACCAAATAGCAGAAATAGTTGCGGTAATTGAAGCCGCAAAGTCGGTCCCAAATTTCTGGCCAATAGTAATTGTATCAGACTCAAAATATGTCATTGAAGGCCTCACGACTCACCTAAGCACATGGGAAGACCAAGGCTGGATCGGAATAAAAAACGCGCCATACTTCAAAAAAGCTGCCCACATACTAAAACGTCGAACAGCCACGACCTCCTTCCAATGGGTTAAAGGACACAGCGACTCACTCGGTAACCAGGAAAGCGACCGCCTAGCCAAAGAAGGGGCCTCCAAAGATGAAACAGATATCCTTGAACTCGACATTCCCAAAGAATTTGATCTCCAAGGTGCCAAGCTTGAAACGCTAACCCAATCCATAGCCTACAAAGGAATCCGAGAACAGAAACCACAGGCAGGCCGCCTGTCAACCCAAACAAATCTCCAAGCAACCAGAGATGCCATAAAAGAATTTAATAGCCTCATGGAAACGGACGCAACCCTATGGCAAGGCACCAGGAAAGCGTCCCTCCGACCCAGAGTCCGACAATTCCTATACAAAGCAATGCACAACACACAAAAAATAGGAGAATACTGGAAACACATACCAAATCACGAACACCGCCAAATGTGCCCCAATTGCAACACCACCGAATCCATGTCCCATATCTTAACTACCTGCAACGAAAACGCGGTAAACCTCATATGGTCCCTAGCAAGATCAGCATGGCCACACTCCCCAGCCCTCTGGCCGAACATCAGCCTGGGCATCATCCTCGGATGCGGATCAATCACCCTCCCCACACCCCCCCAACAGCAAAACGAAACAACGCACACAAACCATAAACCAAACCTCAGAGGCCCCACCAGACTCCTCCAAACTCTCCTCTCCGAATCCGCCCATCTTATCTGGATTCTGAGATGCGAACGAGTCATCCAAGAACGACTGCATACCGAAAACGAAATAAAAACACGATGGCTCCGCGCGATAAACGACAGACTCACAAATGATAGAATAACGGCAACCAAAATAAGACGCGACCACAACTTCACAAAACTAGTGATCCACACCTGGGACCGCATACTAAGTCAAGACGGGGACCCCCCGCATAACTGGCTCTATCACCGTGAGGTTTTAGTGGGTAGGAGGTCACGATAACCCTGTGCCCTGAGTCCCACACTATCCCAATCAGGGATGTGCATAAACGCATTTTGTCCTCACCCCGGTCCACTGGTCCGGCTCCAGCGCGCTAAGCAGGGCTGATGGTAAATCTCCTGCTGCTTAGCACTTAACCTCAGTAAACAGTTACTTGTAATTAATTACTGAGAATAAAGCGCTATCCAAAAAAAAAAAAAAAAAAAAAAAAAAAAAAAAAAAAAAAAAAAAAAAAAAAAAAAAAAAAAAAAAAAAAAGATTATTTTATTCACTCACATCGTCTGCAAGTGACATACATGGCATCGTTCTCACTACCTCAAATCCACGATAACCCAGACGGTAGTTGGGGACCATCATCCTCAAATTTGCCAGAGACATTCAAGTTTAAGGACATTCCCTACGCTCCCTATTCAAAGTCGGATAAACTTGGTCGATTTGCAGACTGGAATGACATTTCTGGCGATAACCGACAGGCAGCCTCAGGCGCCTCCGTAAACCCCAGAACCGGTACCCGTGGCCGTAGAGATGGTGCACAGACCTTCGGAAGTGGCCTTGCAAGCGCCTTCGCCTTTCAGGTTGAAGACGAATCGAGCTTCTCTCTTGTAGACAACAAGACTGGCGCACCTCGTCGTGGCGGTGCATTTACAAGGGGGAGGGGTGCCAGTCGTGGCACCACTTCCTATGGCTCTCGTGCTTCTCAAAGAAATACCCGTGGTGGATTTACCGTCAACCGCGGTACAATGCAGCGTGGTGGGAGGAGAGGATGGCGGGATTGGGAAAAAGTAAGCAATTGTCTATAAATCTTTGCAAATACCTTGTATAATTTCTGGTTCAGAACAATCGCACGCGCGAGTCATCCGTGGCTATTGATCCCAGCTGGCAGATGTTGGAAGAGATTGAATTTCATCGCCTCGCCAAGTTAAGACTTGATGTCGATGAACCCGAAGAACTGTACCAGCCGTTTTTTCTTGTCCCATGCACCGAAACTGATTGCTATCAGCGAGTCTTACGGCCGCCTCTATGGTTACAACAAGGTATACGATCGTATCACCACCAAGACAGAGCGTCCGCTCCAACCTGTTGACCGAATAAAGTACAACACAACCACATCCGACGATCCTATTATACAGCAGGTACAGACTGTTGATCTCTCATGATGCCCCATCTTACGGTTGTTTGCAAGCTTGCGTCCAGGGGCACTGCTGCGATATACGCGACGGATGTCATCCTCAGTGTCCTGATGTGTGCACCGCGCTCGGTTTACCCTTGGGACATCGTCATTGTCCGCGAAGGCGACAGAGTGTTCTTTGACAAAAGAGATGGCGGTCCTTTTGACACCGTCACCGTGAATGAGAATGCGGCCGATCCCCCTCAGGACACTCCTGCGCCCAATCCGAATAACCCGAACGAAAGAGTCACCGAGCAGTCTTCTATAAACACCGCGACCTCGCTTTCCTTGGAGGCGACTTACATTAACCAAAATTTCGGTTTCCAATCCGTCATCGAGACCTCCCCCCCTCCACCTATCGACTTCGACAAGCCCAATCCATTCTATGGCCCCGATGAAACTGAACCTCTGGCCTCGTGTGGATATAGGTACCGTGTTTTTGACCTTGGTATCACTGACGACGAAGACATCAAAATTTGCGTCCGGACTGAGGTGGATGCCTATTTACCTGGTCAGGGGAACCCACTACATGGTCAGGGTCTAACGACTATCCGCGCCCTGAATGAATTCGATCCTCGTGCACCGGGGGCTGGGGGCGCCCCTGACTGGCGCTCCAAGCTTGACTCTCAACGCGGAGCGGTCGTCGCTACTGAGATGAAAAACAACAGCTGCAAGCTTGCAAAATGGACTGTCCAGAGTATCTTGGCTGGTGCGGAACAGATGAAGATCGGGTAAGGCCTACAATCTACGATCGTGACTTCTAGCGTGCCGCATGTCCGCTTATTCTGATCTTATAGGTATGTTTCACGAGCGAACCCCCGCGACAACACGCGACATGTCATTTTGAGCACGGCCTCTATGCGGCCTATGGACTTTGCCGCTCAGCTCAATGTTTCCCTAGCAAATGGTTGGGGCATCGTTAGGACGGTCGCTGACTTGTGCCTGAAGATGCCCGAGGGCAAATATGTCCTAGTAAAGGATCCAAACAAAGTATGTGTCTTTCCGCCTTTCTCAAATTTACCGACTCGGCTGCGGTGGTAGCGCACCCTTAATGACCAGTGTAATTATCGGCTGATGTCGATGAGGGTGCTGCCTAAAATGCCACATGACCCGATGGTTAGGCTTCCTTTGCTCATAGCCCGTCTTTCGTGTAGCCCGTTATCCGATTGTACGCCGTCCCTTTCTCGGCATTCACGGGCGAGGAAGAAGAGGAAGAAGGCGCGGCCTCCGAGGAAGAAGCGGAGCCCTAACAACACGTGTTCATCATGTTCCCATTGTTTGTATGTACAGCCTCAGTGTTGAATGGGAAGCGCAACAAATACATTTCATGTGGCAGACCATATAGCAATTTATATGTCGTAAATATTTCGGAAAATGTCTACAAAACTTCCGGCGAACGTGCTATGCATTGCAACGATCATAGTCAGGAAGCATTAAGAAGTGTCTCTGCTGCCCCTTCAATGTTTGCACTGCTCTGGTCGTCAGGCATCATGATTTCAGGTAGGAAGTAAACGGCTTACCTGCGCTGTAGTGCAGCAACAATCACGTCTCTCTGCACATCCGGAAATATGCTCATAAGCTGAGTTATTTCGGCCTCGGCAGGAACACGTATGCCTGTTGATGCACGGTCCACTCTCCCGGTGAGCTCATTGACCCATTCTCGCATGACCGATGGACCAGGTTGCTCAGAGACTTCGCGTGACCCGTTGGTTGTTGAGCGGGCGGAGGGCCCGGTGCGCGATGTATGGGCCGTAGTAATCACCTCATCCTCCAACCGGGGTGTTGTCTCAGATGTGTCTGTCGCAGGTAAAGCGCGAGTAGTGCGACGGACAGCCCGAGTCTCGCCAACGAGTGAGAGCAGATAGCGGGAGGCTAATCGGACAAACCAAGGAGGAAGTCGATAGCTTTTGAGGCTGGCAATGTCGGACCGATATAGCGCGCCAGTGGAAAACCCGAGTGCCGCGGCGAGCGTGGTGGACCACGGCTGACTGAAGGCGAGCTGACAAAAGGTGAAATCAAGTATGCGTACATAAGGGTGGTGTTTGATTAAAATTCATTGGCATGCTTACCAGTAGCGCGAGTGTATAAAGAAAAGCCTTGTTTGAGAACGTGATTCCAAATACGCGGAAATGATATGTGGCAGGAACGAGACTGAAATACTGGTATAATAAACTGAAGGCTAGACCGAGCGGACCAGACGGTATGACGTTTAAACTGGGACCGAACCGATGGAATACGAGAAGTGACAGAAGCTCGAGCACAGTGACTAACAAGGTCGAGACCACAAGGAAGGACTGAAAGATGTATGTGAGACTGACGACGGAACTGACAACGAATTCTAAGTCTCTTACGGCGTACTTGACTCCTCCAAATTGCCGCTCAATGCTTACACCAATGTTGTAAAGGACTAGTTCCCAGAGGAAGAGCTCGCTTGAATTCGAAAACGCGGAGTGATGGACAAGCAGTCGCCAATACTGGACGGGGGCGTGTGAGGATAAATCAGTTTGTAAACGAGTAAGGCACCTTTCACCTGATGGTCCCTTGAGATATGTGGAACAAGCTGAGACAGGTGATTAACGCTAGAGAAACACAATAAACCGCTGAGATGTGTACCTGCAAGTGAAAATTGTGCTTCACGTCAAATATAGCGACAACGACCGACGAAGCGGCAAGGGCCATCATGATACCTACGAATATGTCAAACGATTAGACTGCAGGAATGACACTTGTTTTCATGAGGGGAACCTTTTGTGACAGGTGCATGCTGGAAAGACATGAGGGTAGGGACGAAGGTGGAGGCCGGTCGAGTCGCAATCGACTTTGTGGTGACTCGGTAGCAACCTGCGAGTATGACACGTGATGAACACAAGTGGACACCAGTGGCGGGCAGCTCCAGCCTTGGATATTTACACAGTACCTTGTCTGAGAAACGCCTCCCTAACATCTCTCATCCATTTCCGACGACGTTTTATGCCGATGGCCTCTACGATCGCTTTTCCCTCTACTGAGTCCCGCTCGCAATTCAACAAGTCTGATGCTTCCATTGTCCCACGACATACTGCTGCAGTCGAAGTGTGCCACCTTGTATACGGCCAGGCGGACCCTGTGTCCTGGGACACATTGAGTCGATTTTACGAGGCGGATGCAGGTGGGTTATCTTTCATAAGCCTGTTGCGATGCAGCTCTTTATGTCAACCCCTCCAGTGTAAGCTTCATATCTCCATTTCGTTCAGGCCCTAATTCGCCTTGGTTTGCAAGTTACGAGAACCCAATCATCACCGCAACGTCTCGTGATTCGATTGGGGACATTCATACTCTTTCGCAATTTTTAGCCGAACTAGATGCGCCCAAGCCCACGTCGTTGCTGCGTAGCCTCCTTGGCTTTGTTGGCACCCCGACGGAACGAGGATCATGGTTTCAGATCTCTCGGATGTGGACAGAGGTAGATGATGTATGCGAGAACGAAAGTTTTGGTGAGTCAGCATTGACACCTCCATGAGAATGGATGTTTCTTAGATTGGTGCTCCCAGATGGACATAGGCGATGCATTGTGGAGCATACACTCAATATACTCCTCCTCCCCGGGATACATGCCGAACGCTCCTCGTGGCAAATGAACGCCGCTCATACATATGCTCTCACGTCAGAGGCACAGCGTAACTCTCCCAGCCGTTCATTGCATCTGTCCTTTTCTAGCGTTAGCGGTCCGCATTTGCCGTCCGTGCCAACAGTGACGGTGCCCGGCATCGGGCTCGCCCTCCCAAGCCCCCTTCACCTACAGCTCCATGTCTTTACTCGTCTATCCTTTAATGAACAGGGTAGAATCATCCATCATCGCGATGTTTGGGATCTTAAGGACTTGGTTAGCCTTCTCCCGGGCGGACTACTCTCCCAGTGGGTTGCATCACGACTAATGGCCCAAGTGCTCTCGACCATTTGCCGCCTCGGAGCGTGGACATCAGTCGAGAAACGTGGAGAAGTGGCTGGATCTAGCAGAAAGCGCGGGGAATCTCAGTAAGAGATGCTCCTCGAATTTCTGGTTGCTGGTGCTGGGAACGAGGCAAGGACACCGCCATCCGAAACGAAGAAGGCAGTGTTACCGGCGGAGATTTCCTCAGACTCTTGCCTCATCCAGTCGGTGCCCCGAGCATGGTTGGATTTTGTCCAACTTTGAACGTAGTTTTGCGCACTAGGCCCGAAGTCTATTCCCCTTGTGATACCTGATTGACTGTGTTCAACTTTTGAGTGCTTGGAAGGGCCCTGTTGTTCAAAACACGTTTTTGTTGTATGCTTACTTTACGGAGGACGTTGCTAATTAAATTTGCTAGTCTACGTACCCACTGCCTCCGTCACTTCACCGCAACGCATCTGTAACTGATCCAAATAAAGCAAAACTGTATCTCACGGTGACGCGTTTCACGTTCACTGGGTTCATTATCGAGCCCGGATCTAGAGATATTCGAGGGGTGGTAAAGTAAGCTGTCAAATACGGTACCCTTGGTTGGGGACTCCGCGGGCAGTGTGCGATTTCACGGAGGTTGTTGAGTGCCTCTTTTGCTTTTTTTGTGCCAGACGACTGCACCGCCCTGGAGACACACACATGCACACATGGAGCATGCGCCTCGTCCCGATCAAGGTTCTGGTTCTGGGAAGCAGCCTGGGAAAGCCGAAACTGAATGTATCCGAGATGACGGCTACAGATTCAATCTCCGCTGAAAAGGCTGTGCGTAATGGGGAACCGCAAATGATACCTTTGTTTGTTTGTGGCGTTGTCGTAAAAAGCGAGTCAGATGGCGCGGCCAAATGCGGTCCCTGGTATGAAACCCAACAACGTTGTGTTGGGTCTGGGCGGGAGACACGGCGTGGGGGGAGGAGGGGGCAAGTTTCTAACCAACTCCAAACCGGGCATAGACGAATCCTCAAGCGGTCCAACTCGGCTTTCTCTTTCAACTCCGGCACTGGCGGATCCCCTGCAAAAATCAAAAATGCCCCCCCCCGCACCCTTGTCTTGTCTTGTCTTGTTGTCTTACCGAATGATTGGGACTGGGCGCTTACATTATAACCTATCGCCAAATACCGCGAACTTGACGGAAGACCTATTCCGCAGACGGGAATGGGTGACTGGAAATCGTAATCCGGCAGTTACAGGTGTGCCCGAGAATCCCATGTGTCTTCCCTCTTCTTCTTCATCCTTCCCTCTCTCAGCTTACTTAGGCTGGCTGCCACCGGTAGAAAGGCACGCCTCGAAGTTCCGGTCGTGGACGTCATCTCCTCCCCTCTTTAAGTATATGTACACAATAACCGTCTCGGAGTCATCCCCCTTCCAAACTATGCCGTATACTGTACGGCTGCGCCGGCTCCCTTCGGGGGTTTTCCACAATTGTGGTACAACCAATCAACACGTTCCATGCGTTGGTCAATGACGCCGCTGAGGCTGGGCAGACCCAGATATCACTAAGCCAAGTACTGGCGCTATCTGGTTACGGCAGCCCCTATGGCGGCTGACTGTTCGCTAGTGTTTCATCACAGATTATCGGACGCCCTGATAACCTCCCATCGTTGTATGCTGTGTATATCCAATGAATCCCTATCCTTCAAGTAGGTCCCTTCCCCCCTAGCATGACATTGTGGTTTCTCTTTCACGTCCTGTGTGTCAGTTGGCACTCGTTTGCCACGACGAGTGTGATCATCAGCTGAAACCCCCCGGCACAGCAAGGGCGGCGATTGCCGAAAACCTTAATTTGACACTCATTTCGTATTTCATCGATGTTCGTTATTTCTACCTAAGATTACATTACACGACTGTAAAGGAAACCGGATGTAACGTCCTAAGCAAGCAGAAGGCACCACAAAAAATAAATTTAATCAAACGCACGAGAGTCGAGAAAATAATACGCCATGCGAGAGTTAGAAATGGATACAATGCCGATGAGTACAGTGATGAAGCGACTAGCCACAAGACAACGCTCCGAATGACATGTGGATATGCTGGCGGTCAGTGAGCAGCGAAAAGGCCATTTTGTGAAAAGAATAAATAGATAGATAAAGCGAATATCTCACAGCAACATGGGCACACAAGAAGGATCCAGGCTGCAGAAAAGCAACTCATGCAGCAACTGCTTTTCGCAAAGCACTTGGCTTGCTTGACTTGTTTGGTGGCGAGCCAGCAACTGGTACGGTCTGCCAACCGGTAATCTCGGACATTTCACCTGAAGGAGTCTTGAGGACTTCGACTGGGAGAGATGTCCTACGAGCAAAGTAATCCCCTTGAATGGCGGATGCCAACCCGTAGTCAGGCGTCGTTGAAGCCTTGCGTGGAGACGCTGGCATAGATTGCAAGGAAGCGATGTCTGACAACGGGGCATTCGGAAGGCGAATTCCGCCATCACGAGAACCAAGCGGCGGTGATTGAGAGGAACGCTCGAGGGGCAATGCAAAACTGGTCACGGCAGGAGAGTTGTAGGAGGACGGTGGTGCCGAACCAGAGGAATAGACCGATACTGCCAAAGGACATCAGCATTATGGAGTTTCTAGATTGATGGCGACCAACCTGAATCATCCCAATCGCTGCTACTATGCACTGAAGACGAAGACGAAGACACAGAAGCGCGGCGAGACATCGCTTGAGTCTCAACCTCTTTCTTTATCATCTTGGTAGCAGGCGAACCAGAAATGCTCTTGGATTGCTTGCGGGATTTGTTTCCCGTTCGGAGTTCATCAAAACGGAGTGGTCGTGGACGTAAGTGCGTACGCTCGTACAGACCACATTTATTACAGACAATCTTGCCTGGATTAAGTGTAGAGCGTCTCCAACTCGGCGGCTCCGTCTGGGAGCAGTTGAAACACCGACGACGGAGATATTGTGTCTCCTTAGAGGCAGCGTCGTCGGTGTGCTGGACAGGGAGACCGGCATGAGGGAGATAGGGCATGGGGTGCATGGCACCCGACGATGGGGGACGGTAGAGACAGGTCTGCGAAGGAACAATGACGGGGGCAGACTCTTCTAGTTTTACATTATGATCGAGATTCTCGAACTCGACGTATGAAGAAGCGGGAGATGACGAGACAGACATGTCGTAGGCGCCGGGGTGGAAAGAAATGAGTTGAGGTGAGTTGTCCAGAGGAAGAGGTTCCCCGTAGAGGGTATCGGAGCGAGAGAAGGGGCCATGCATTGGTTCGCAATCTTGGGGCATAAACGGTTGGGAATAGGGTCCCGAAACGTCACGATCCTGGCGGACGTAGGGATACGTAGCTCTGCGCATAGCAACTGATTCCTGGGAAGGGGTATGGGGAACTTGACGGGAGAGTTGCGGAGGCCACTCCCCGCCATCATTGGGGTGGTCATAGATATTGGCGGGTTGCTCAACCGATAAATCATGATCGTAAAGCTCCCCAAGAAGGGAACCACGTGAACCGTTGAAAGGAAGGGACTGGTGGGTTAAACCCTGCCAGAGAGAATGGCTTTCAGGAGGGACTGCGTGATCATCAACCATTTGATCGGAGAAGATATTGCAAACGGGTTCAAGCTCCACTTTGAAGTGAGCCGGTGAGGGTACTTCGTCGGAAGAGATGGAAGTGCGAGGTGAAGGTGTGCGTGGGGCAGATGAGCCGGAATACGGAGATGAAGTGTAAGATTCGAATTGGAGAGAGTCCATCGAACGTGGCTAGAGAGAAGCGAAGAAAGAAGGGAGGAGGGAAAGGTATAGGATAAGCAGGGTGCTTTTGAAGGTGGGAGGGAAGGATGAGAGAGACGACGTACAAAAACGAAAGACAATAAAATTAAGAAATAGAGGGAATGAGGATGGGTGTGTGTGAGAGGACGGTGGGGGTCGAAGGGACGCGCTTCCTGGAAGGTCACCTTGTCATCACGCCGCTGGGTTTTGTACC
>QFDW01002582.1:0-10984 GCA_003315895.1 Lactifluus rugatus | reverse complement strand
ATGTAGGGTAGGACGTGATTGATTTCGCCCTTGACCATCGCTATAATCATGGCTAGCTCGGCGTGGCCTTTAGGTTTCCAGCGGACCACCTCCGGCTCCTCCAGAAGCCGCTCAATGAACGACTCGCGCGCCTCCTTCCATACCGCAGTACGATAGTTGGTTCCGGCAAGGGCGGCATCTAAAGCCACTTGTATGGTCTCTGAAGATAGGTTGCAGCGATATGGAGTTGTGGTTGGTGAGGTAAGGACTTGAACTGAGAATTTCCCTTGTAAAAGTTTGCGAAGGCGGTGCGACTGGGTCAAGCTAAAGAGCCTGTTGGCCGAGATCAAGAACGACATGATCTTCAGCGCCCAACGCCGAAGACGAAAACCTATGCCATGCTCTAAATAAAAGATGTGGATTCCGGTCAGAGTGAAATCATTTAGGTGTCGGATCACGCACTGGCAGCCAGCCATGTATCCGCGTCGTCTAGCAATGTAACCTTATTGTCGGTAAGCGCATGTTTAGGGAGAAGGTTATGTTCCGTCCAGTACGAATAGATGCTTAGAAACATATGTATACTCATGGTGGAAAGTTGTTTCGTGGCCTGCGCCGCGTTGGCGACGGCCTTGATAATCATGTCCACATGCCGGAGGAACTTCACCAACGTGGAGCGATGCTGGGGCGTGAAGTGCGTCCTGTCCTGCTCAATGTACCCCCAAATTTCCGAAAGCTTGTGCTTGCGCTTGGTGACGCGATGCGCAAAGATGTCGAATGAGATTTCGTTGAACTTGTTCTCCAACTCCTTCGGGATGACCCTCGAGGAGCCGTCAATTTCAGGTGGCTTGTAAGGGACTCGGCGAAGCATCTCAAAGATGAACTGTAGGTGTTGAGGACAACGACGAGCCGCTTCATCATGTTCGTGGTTGAAGACGATATACAATCGCGTTTCTAGCGTGCCTTTATTATTCTTTAAGCAGACCATCGTAGCGGAGAGGTTTCCTCTTTGACAGAGTGAGATATCGGCGACTACATCGAGAAGCGTCTGTAGGCGCTGGGTGAGCAGGCCATCGACGTTCTGAATGCCGGTGACGTCCGGATAGGGTCGTTCATCAGACGGTAGACGCCGATTTATGCGTCTGGGAGTCTTCCTGAGAAGCTCTGCGTAATATTCTGGGTCCTCTAATGGGCTGGTTGATCCCAGACACGATGACGAAACTATAATGGAAACCGGTAGAAAGGGGCGCGCAGATGCCAGTGGCGTGAGGCCAGGACCGTGACCTTGTTATATTATTTTTGGGCTCCGTATCATCCCATAGATGCACAAAATTAGGAGGCGTAACATCGTTGCACCACCGTACTCGTGATCTCGAGACTGGCCATGAGGACATCTTTCAACCATGTGAACATCGCGGTACCTGTGCCTCGGAAACGACTCGGAAATCTGGTTTCACACCTTATAAGCAAGGCAACTGGGACCGACGGGACGTACAAACCCCTTCTTGCTTTCCATAACACACAATTCTCAAATGTCTCAAACACCACACCTGGCCATCAACGTAGCTAGTAAGGAGCTGGCAAACAGCCAAGGTATGTTACGCTCCGTTCAACCCCAATCCTTTCGCAATTTTACTCGATGCTGCCTCAGACCCCACTCAGAGGGCTCAAGATCAGGAACAGGAGCCCGAATTCTCTGATAGCTCTGGGCCTCTCTTTTTCATGTATCAGAGGTTGACAGAGGAAGCAGACAATAAAAGGGCTGCAGAGTTGAACAAGATTACCGAGGGTACCATTCTCTTCGTGAGTCGTCATCTTTCTTTGCATAGTGCACTTTACACACCTAGATAATCCAAGAATGCATTGTTCTCTGCCGTCATCGCAGCATTGGGCGCTGTGACCGTTATGGACCTCAAGTCAAGCTCACAGGATACTGCCACATTCTATCTCCAGAATATCTATCAGCTTCAAGTCCTCGCCAATCCCAGTATATCTCCACCATTCAACCCTTCCACTCGAGCCGAACTCCCCCGCTCCTCTCCGCCGGGATATGTTGTATGGGTCAACTCACTCTGGTTCTCGAGCTTGATTATCAGCCTTACCTGTGCTGCGATGGCGACAAATGTCCAGTACATGACACGTCGGTACCTAGCGGTCACTCAGCCATCACAGTGCAGTCCAGACGAGCGAGCGCGGATCCACGCAAGCTATGGCCGTGGCTCTTTTTCTCTAGATACCCTCTCGCTCTTGGTTGCTTTGTTACCGATCTTGATGAATGTTTCCCTGCTCCTCTTCGTTTTCGGCCTTTTCATATATCTCTCCAATATCAATCGCACTGTCTTCATTGCCGTTGGTTCGGCCGCTTCTTATTCCATCCTGCCCTATTATGCCATCTCCATCGGGCATGTTGGCAGCGGAATCGATATAACCGATACACTCTTTCGAATCCTCACCGGTCTCACCAATTTTCAGGGTAACATTCCCAGGAAACGCCGAATCCGAGAAGCGGATGACGACCGCATCCTAAAACGTCTATTTGCGACTCTGCAAGAGGACCATGCGCTAGTGCAATTTTTTGGAACGATCCCTGGCTTCTGCCGATCATCGATAGTCAAAAATGCTGTACGCAAGGTCACTGATCTGGGAAAGCAGGATCTGTCCATGGCTCTGAAGAGAATGTTGTACAATACTTGGTCATCCAATTCCCTCCTCGAGTCGGAGAAAATTCGGCGCCTCGTCGTCTGCGTGAATGTCGCTGATACCGTACAACTCTCGGATGTAGCGTCGTTAATCCTCAAAGACATATATCCTCGGGACGAGCATCAAGTGCTTCAGTCGACCGAAACAGGGCAATCCCTGAGAAGACCAGGAAATAGCTCCCAGCAGGAGATTGGTTTGTGCGCACAAAGCATTGTCGCTGGTATCATTTCCAATGTGCAGGCAAACAACGACGGTTGGATTTCGCTCGCTGCGGATCAACTAGGCAAATCACCAGACGACATTCAAGGCTACCTCGAACGTGGCAGTGACAACGTGTTACTTGCCAACCTGACCCACATCACACGCCAGATCCTTCACTCTATGGAGGACAATCAGGATATGGCTACGTCGGCATCATCCATATTACCCTCACTTTCCAATTTCGACATACAGCATACTCGTCCTGAGCTGCAGCGCGATTTCCTTGTCTTGTGGGATGAAATCGAACACGCGCAGATCGCCGACGACGGTGTTCTTACGGAGATCCGCGGCAACCTGCTCAATCTATACAATGCCTTGCATGCCTCCTCCGCCGATGCGTGGGGTACTTCACAGGTCGTAGCTACCGGAGAGCACTCTTCGGCCTAACCGCTCCAGAGGTAGCTTCTTCTGCAGACACTTCACCCCTCCGAGTTCGTCACGACACTTTGAAATGAAATCCCTCCTTCATACACCCCTGTTGGATCCGTCAGTCATTCCTGCGTAGTTTCCGCGTGGCCCAAACACGTTGTCCAAGTCTCGACTTGTCGTTAGCCTTTGTAAATTTCCTGCGAAAACTGAGCATTGTTGTAGACCATATTGAGGTGAGTAGGACTTTGAATGGGATTTTTGGCTCGTTTTCTTGAATTTTTCCACGAATTTACCATGGTTTCTTAGTATTGCACGCTCACTTTTTTCAACACTTAGAATCTCGCTACCCTGTTCCCTCCGCGCCGTTGTTTGATTTGCGGTGTATTGGATATTGTAGTACATAAATGAAACCCAACTCCTCTTATAAAACCTGTCTGGTGATGACCAGAGTATAAGGCTGGGAACTCGTACTGTCTTCTGGAGCGGATGGACATTCAGGACAAAGACTGGTGATCCCGTTGAGGTAATCGAGTATATCCGCCCCTCTCCGAGTCCACCGTGATTCTTGATTTCGCATGACTCTATGACTGACTGTAACCTGCCTTGGCAATGCGGTTTACCCTAAGTATGGTTAGTCCGTTATCTGGCGTGTGCTGAGCTGTCTTTGGGCATGACAAGGAGTGGAAGACGTGCTAGTTGGGCCAGTTCAGATGGTATAGAAGACCCTCCTGTCGGCAGTGGTGATGTCTGGCGCACGGCTAAATCTGGCAGTAGGACGCAAACTTGTCGCGAAACGGGGAACGTTGGGCTCACCTTGTCATGACGCGCCATAGTGTGGCGCTTGGTCTTGGTTGGTTTTGTCGTGTTAACCGGCTGACTCTGCTAGGTCTTCCCCATCCCTGTCCGCTTCGTCAGTCACCGGTCACCACCCATGCTTCATCAACCTATCAACTACGGTTGTTTTGCCGTTCCATCATTCGCCTGACCGCTAAGCTTCCCCTCAAGTATTCGTCTTGCGTGCCTCGCGTGATCCATCAAGCCCTCCATTCCACCACGGTTTGATGCAGTTCAGATTATCCTACACCTTGGTCTAGAACATCCCTTCAGCTGATCAAACAAACCGTGTGACTGTACCCGAGTTGGCTGTAACTCCGCGCTCTTCTAGGCTTTGCCACGAGATCACAACTTGGGGCTACTACGGGACTGTGCCAAAGGAGGGTCAGAAGCACCCTAGGTCTAATACATGAACCTGCGCGAAGTAAACGTGTTGATGTATAAGACAACTGAAAATCTCGGCTGTTGGTACAGGAATGTGAATTCGAGGATACCGTATCGTGAAAAAAATACATCATGAACTTGAAATGAGAAGAATTACTATTATGAGAGATAAGAAGCCGATCCCAACCAAAACGAGTTCTCAATATATATACGTAGGCTGTGGAGGTGACACCTTCCTTACCCGTACGCACGTCGCGAATCAACCGCTACCTAGGTTGGACACGTTTCTTTCAGACAGAGCAAAAACACAAAGAAAATGGGCACTTACAAAGCGATCGCGATCATCAAGAATCTTGAGCTACAACTCGTCCTCCATGGTACCATCAAACGAGTAGCGGGCATGGACTGGGCGTCCAGTCTCTTCATCAGCAAGGCCAACTCCAGACGCAGTTGATGATGTCTCTGCCCGCACGTAATTGCTTGCATCGGATACGGAGAGGGGATCGTGCCATGTACTTGAGGCACCCGCCATATCGCCGATGTCGCGCGCGATTTGTTTGAATGATGGCCGGTTGGAAGGAATGCGATCCCAGCTCCAGTGAATGATGTTCATAAGCGGGCCGGTGATTGGGGAAGCGATGGCCTCATATTCTCGACTGGCCATGGCAAGCATAGAAGGAACAAGGGTGAGGGCGATACAGAAAGCAAGGAAATGCACAAGTTGCTTACCCAACACAAAATGTCGCATAGCATCATCATCCATAAGTGGCCACGGCAGCGCTCCCTTTGTCAAAATCTCCACACAGCAAATTGCAAACGCATAAACGTCCATTTCAGCTGTTAGCACTGTGCACCTTGCATAAGTTCGGGCGCTTGCCAGCGAAAGGTTCCGTCTGGAATCAATCGTACACATATATGGTGAAGGGCGGAGCCTACGAGGGAGTGGCACACGACTGATGCGGTATACCTCAGACTTCATTTCTCTCTGGCCAAAGTCAGAGACGATGCAACTCGCATCATCGTTGACCAGTATGTTCGCCGCCTGCCAGTGAGCATGTGTGAGTTCCGGTAATATAAGTCATGGTCAGGGAACTTTCACCTTGAGATTGCCGTGCAGTACACCCTCCCCGTGAAGATAAACCATGCCCTTCGAAATCTTATGTATCATCTTCAGCGAATCAACTCGTGCGGCTTCATCATCGGTCAAGCCTGTTAGGTATTCCACGAGGCTGCCTCTGGCATAATACTTGCTAACCTGTTGGTGTCAGGTCAGGTCAGGCTCGGAGTACATGAGCCAGGGCGGTTCCCCGCTCGCACTAGACGCCCCAAGTAGCTTAAGAACATTGGGATGGTTAGAGCTTCTTCCAGATCTCGACTTTATACACGAAAATCTTTCGGGGTGTGGCTTTAGCGAGCACCTTGATTGCGACTGTGTGCGCACGCCAAGTTCCGCGATATACTTCGCTGAAAAGCCTTGACTTCGAGGTCGACTTCATATCACGTGATTGTCCAGCTTGGCATTAGTTCCGCTCGATAACCTCCGCAGCGCATCTATCCCAGACTCGATAAACCGGCGATCAAGCGTGTTCGGACTACGCCTGTTCTCAGCACCATCGCTCCTGAATATGGCCGACTATCAAGCCTCGGGGCGATGGAACTGCAGGGATGACACCAACTCTGTGCAGCTCTCTTCAGCTTCGAGCCTGCTATACTCAACAACGGGCTCCGAGTCAAGAGCCAGTTGCAGTGTCTTAATAGCCTCGGGCATCTCGCTGCGCGGAATCTGTAGCATCTCAAACATAACTGCGTCATCGTTCGCCGCGAGGGCTGCATGCATGACTTCCTCTGTGTCGTGAGTACGATCTTGCGCGTTCTGCGCGGACCGCAATGAGCGAAGTGTCCTTTGGACGCTCTGCGGGTCCACTGGGGATGACGAGAGTATAGTAGGTGGTATAGATGGAGGGTCTGAAAAGCGCGAGGGCATCTCGAGTAAACCCTGGGTTTCATTTGTCGCCGCAGCTCATTGGTTTGCATTACCTTGAACATACGAGGTTGGATGGTCATCTACCAAGGCGAAGCATGTCAACTCGAATGCTCCAGAGTAGAGTGAAACACCTACATTCTGGGTGTATCATCGAGAGCAGCATTACAGGACGTGATAGCGAATGCAACCTCATCACGTCTCAGAGAATGGCTAAGGAAAGGGCGGTTGCCCAACTTTGTGAGGAAATGGAGAATACCTTGAAAAGTTCGGTGGGAAGACGGGTCAGAATCTACACAAGACGCGTTGCTGTGCTTCCGCACTCGTTAAGTTTTGCGATTGGTGCATTGAGTTCTTCAGTGACGGTGTAGCCTGCGTCAACCATTTTTTGGCGAACAATTATCAAGATGTCCGCGCAACGTGCAGTCAAACGCAGAGACGCGTGGCGGTTTATCTAGGGAGATCCGTGTCAGGCATTCCTCCAAAGGGGATCAGTCAAGTGCATGATTCACCTTGACGATATAGACGGCATCCCATATCTTTCAATCAATAACATATCCCCGGCTTGCTCTAGCCAGGTACGTGCACTCCTTCAAGGAGTTGACGCCGATAAAGAGCGCGTCGTGGCCAACCCGTTCTGCAACACCGAGGAGATTAGCGGCCCGGGCGGCTTCGATGACGTGTAGGCGTTCTTGATTTGGCTCTCGTAGGCTTTCAAGGCATCGTCGAAAATTTGCCTGAAAATTGAAACTAAAGACAGTCGCCTGGTTGGACAGAAACATTAGCGAGGACCTGGTTCGATCTGAGAGGGCGATAGCAAGTACGTCAGTGGGTGGAGAAAAGAAGGTAATTGGTTATGGACATGCAGTGGGCACCACCTCAAAGTCACGGCGTCCATCCCACGGTCCTGGTCTGCTGATCTAGTTCTGCACGTATGGCGCAGGACGGGCCAGTCAGACCAGGACCCAAATAGCTTGCTACTATCTGTCGAGCCGGTAGACACCAGTCCCAGTCTGGTATGCCATACAATACTTCGTGAGGTGAACTGAGTCTTTATCTTCAACACTGCAGTGGTCGGGTTGATGGTTCCTGGGCAGACAACAGAACGGAGACTATGTCCGGCCTAGCGCTGCCCTGTCATCATGTCATCAACATCATTTTTTTGCAACACACAACTCTTGCCCACTTACCCGAAGTACGAGCCTCTTCTTACTTTCCATAACACACAATTCTCCAATGTCTCAAACTCCACACTTGGCCATCCACGTAGCTAGTCAAGAACAGGAAAACTGCCACAGTATGTACGCCCCGCACCCTCGTCCTTTCACGAACTTCAATTGATGCTGCCTTAGACCCCGCTCAGAGGGCTCAAGATTGGGGACAGCTACAGGAGCCCGATTTTTCTGATAGCTCCGGACCCCTCTTCTTCATGTACCAGAGGATGACAGAGGAAGCAGACAATAGAAGGGCTGAAGTGTTGAACAAGATTACCAAGGGTACGATTCTCTTCGTGAGTCGTCATCTTTCTTTCTATAGTTCACCTTACACACCTGAATAATTAAAGAGTGCATTGTTCTCTGTCGTCATTGCAGCATTGAGCGCTGTGATTGTCCCGGACCTCAAGCCGAACTCGCAGGACATTTCCGCATTCTATCTGCAGAATATCTATCAGCTTCAAGTCCTCGCCCATCCCAATATACCCCCTCCATTCAACTTGAGCAGTTCCACTTTAGTCGAACACCCTCGCTCCTCTCCGCCAGATTATATTGTCTGGGTCAACTCGCTCTGGTTCTCGAGCTTGATTATCAGCCTTACCTGTGCTGCGATGGCGACAAATGTACAGTACATGACACGTCGGTACCTCGAAGTCACTCAGCCATCACAGTCGAGCCCAGAGAAGCGAGCCCGGATGCATGCAAACTATAGCCGTGGCTTTTTTTCTCTGGGTGTGCTCTCCTCAATGGTTTCTGGATTACCGTTCATGATGAATATTTCCCTGATCCTCTTCCTTTGTGGCCTCTTCATTTATCTCTCCAATATCAATCACATCGTTTTCATCGCCGTAATTTCGACTGCTGCTTATTCTGTCCTGCCCATTTACGTGCTTTCCTCCTTGAATGCTCTCATCGTAACTGATCTACCAGACACCTTCTCTCGAACCGTCAACTCTTTGCTGAGTCAGTCGGGAATAGCCACGGAAGTGATTGATCACTGGTCTCCCAAGTGGTTACTTCTTGCTCTGAAAAGGGAAGGAAACCAGGAAAAGAATGACGACCGCGTCCTGAAGTGGCTATTTACCACTCTTAAACAGGATCACACCCTAGTGCATTTTTTTGAGATGATCCCTGGCTTCTGCCGATCATCGATAGTCCACAGTCCTGTACACAGAATCACTAAATTGGGAAAGGAGAAGCTGCATAACGCTCTGAAGAGAATGTTGTACCATACTTGGTCATCCAATTCCCTCCTCGAGTCGGAGAAAATCCGGCGCCTCGTCGTCTGCGTGAATGTCGCTGATACCGTATGCCTCTCGGATGCAGCGTCGTTAATCCTCAAAGACATATATCCTCGGGACGAGCATCAAGTGCTTCAGTCGATCGAAACAGGGCAATCCCTGAGAAGACCAGGAAATAGCTCCCAGCAGGAGATTGGTTTGTGCGCACAAAGCATTGTCGCTGGTATCATTTACAACGTGCAGGCAAACAACGACGATTGGATTGCGCTCGCTGCGGATCAACTAGGCAAATCATCCGACGACATTCGAGGCTACCTCGAACGTGGCAGTGACAACGTGTTACTTGCCAACCTGACCCACATCACACGCCAGATCCTTCACTCTTTGGAGGACAATCAGGATATGGCTACGTCGGCATCATCCATATTACCCTCACTTTCCAATTTCGACATACAGCATACTCTTCCTGGGCTGCAGAGTACGATTTTCTTGCCTTGTGGAATGAAATCGAACATGCCAGTGCGCAGGCTGTGAGCTCCACAGTTTGTATGAAGATTCGCGACAGCCTGCTCAAGCTGTACAATGCCTTACGTGACTCTGCCGACGAGTCGTCAACCGGTGATCTTCCTAGAGCGGCGCGACTCCCCACCATAGCTGGTCCATCGTCCGGAAGCCACGACCATTCGGGTACTTCACAGGCCGTAGCTTCCGCTGCTACCGCTCGACCTACCGCTCGGCCTACCCCTACCAGCAGCATTGTCACCGCTCCAGAGGTAGCTTCTTCTGCAGACACTTCGCCCCTCGTAGTCCATCACGATGTTCAGGACCTGAACGATCAAATCGAAATGAATTCTGTCCATACACCCTAGCCGGATCCGTCAATCGAAAAGCGTGACCGGACCATCCCGCTTAGTCCCCGCATGGCCATATGGCCGAAACCTTGCTGATAGCTTTGTAATAAGACGTAAGTTTCTTATGAAGACGTAGACCACGTTTACTCTGTCTTCAGCGCATGAATGATGACTAGGACTTTTAATGGTATTTTCGATCCGGTTTCTTGAAATTTTGCAGAAAGATATCTTACTATTGCAGGCTGGCTTCTTTCAACTCTTAGAATCTAGCTACCCTGCTTCCTCCCCTCCGTTGTTTGATTTACGGTGTGGTCGATATTGTATATGAAGTAACCCCATTCCTCTCCGCACTGAGTGGTTCAGCTGCCTTATTACTCGATCAGCACTACTCTCGTTTGGAGATTGCTGGACTTGTTGGGCTTGGCCTTGAATCAAAGCTAGAATGGCACTCGGGGAATCACAGTAGACTCGCAGTTGTACCGCGAGTGGATGCACGATGATTTGTTTTGCCGCATCATTGAAGATTGCCTGAAAGTTGAAACCGGAGTTAGTCTCCGGGTTGGACTGAAACAAATGGGACCTGGTTCGGGCTGAGAGGGCGATAACAAGTACGGTAGTAGGTGGAGAGAAATCAGTAGCTTAGGAACGTGGACACCGCCTCCGAGTCCATGTCATGTCCGTCCCATGGTCCCAGTTGTCACGATAGATATGCATAAATAGGCGTGCGGTCACGTTGGCGTTCAAGCTGTTATCTATTGGAAATAAGTTCCGGCTCAGTCTTTGGGCAAAAGACTGTATTAAGATCTAACCTATTGGAAATAACTTGAAGTTCTGCACTAGCGGAAGCCGGAGAGCGGAGTTTTGATATGCCATGTAGGGAAAACGTGGCGTTTCATGTAAAGAACTGGGAAATGAGGATAACTCCCAAATTTACCTGTATTGACCATACCCTGTAGATTCCATTGATTTTCTATGAACACGATTGGATGTTGATGTGACCAGTTTGGCTGTTTCTCTGTCATTCAAAGTCCATGTCACACACAGGGAAATGGTGTACTCTTCATCAGCCGAAACCAGCTTAAGTAATATTTGTCCTGCGTCATGTCCGTCCCTTCTGCTGCGATGTTAACATTGTGCTCCTCAGTCCTTTTACTCTCTGATCTTCCCTGCATG
>QFDW01002579.1:0-18131 GCA_003315895.1 Lactifluus rugatus | reverse complement strand
GTTCCCGAACGACGGACCGAGCGCGCTGAGTACCGCGTCTGCGTCTGCGAGAGCCGTATCGAGCGCGTTGGTGGAGTCTTGATCTTGTAGGAGCGTGCCTTGCACGATCGTGATATCTGGATGCGAGTGCAGGTGCGCGGGGAGTTTATGTGGGTTGCGCGCGTAGACGACGATGGTGTGTTTGTGTTTTTTGTGCGATGTCGATGCTAGTGCCTCTTCGATGAGGAGGATGCCGGTGGGACCTGTACCACCGAGTATGACGATGCGCATAATTGTTTGGTTGTTTGTCGATGGGCGGGATGGAAAATGGAAAATTCCTCCGTTGACACGTTGACGGAAAAATAACTCACGTGACAACTTGAACACCTTCGATACCACATCCATTCCATCATGATCGTGTGGCGGCCGTATGGACCACTGGTACGGTCAAATTCTACCCGATGAATAGCTAGGTTTGATGCTTCTAGGTTCCTGTGCCTTTTCCTCAGCATTCGTCGAGGGCTAGATTCAGGTCTAGTGAAAATACAAGTACCTCATAGAGGAGCAAGGATAACCCGGTCCCACCGGACACACGGCGGATACTCTTTATAAAGAATAGCGTTTGATCTAACTTTATTTTACTTGCGTGATGGACCCTCATTCTTATTCCTGGTCTTAATATCTCCATGTCTCGCTTCTGTTAACCTTTATGACACGCACATGCTGTTTGAAACTCAGGCTGGGGGACGGCTTTTCCATGTGTTGCGAAGAACAGATTTTAGGCGGGAGGGGTCTACATTCCTTCTAGGCAGCCTCAACTCAACTTGAAAGTTTGTGTGACGTTGCATAGTGGTTGCTCCCACAGTAATCTTCCCTGGAAGATTTGCGGTCCAGGCTTCGTGTCACTGACAGTGCATTGCATCTGGCGCGCGGTAACTGACCACCTTATCTCTCTTTGCGCCCTAGTCCTTGCGTTACTTGCTGTGTTTTGGTGTGTACCAAATGCTCATGCCTCCATCTCATCTCAGGGACTATGTAACTACTAAATCGCTTCCAGATTCTCAAGATAAAGGCACGGGCTTCCAGCCACAGAAACAACACAATCTGAAAAAAAAAATGGAGCTTCTAAAACCGCTTAGGAGCCATTCTAAAGTTCCAAAACAAGTTGTGGGTTACAGACGTTCATATCCAAGATGGCCGCCGTTGCTACTGGCTGAGTCAGAGACTGTAGATGTCCGATGCATCTTCTACCCAGGGAAGCATCGTGAGGAAACGTTCACTTCCTGGACTGCAGAGCTCGATCATTGCAAATGACGCTTTGCATGTGACTTGTATTGTAGAACCTTCGGTCATGGGCAATTGTCTACTTTGTACAAGGCGTGGAGACGATCTCTGTTTTACAGATTGGATCTTGGGAGCTGACTTGCTCCGATCTGCCCATTTCAGGGCTCAAGGCCAGCTGACCACGCCACTGTCATGGTCATTGCAGCCGAGCTTACTTACAGGGGCGTAGTAGCTTGTCCCAACTACAGGTCCTGCCAGCCGGTGGACCCCTTTGCTGCCAGGAAGCGTGTTAGTTCCCCCAGCATCTGCGGTCTACAATCAAGCCAAAACACCACCTGCTGCACCCTTTGCCCCACCTGGGCTGCTTGCCAGACTCGATCTCATTTTTTCATACTGTGAGATTACTCACCTCAAGCAACCGGGCCTGCACCAGTCGAATCCTCACGTACTGAAGAGCAGCTAAACATAGCCTGACCATCTACATCAACCCCGCTGAGCTAGGTGATACTGTAATACTCACTTTTCGTAGCTCAGTCCTCAGACATCCTCCCTGGGTGCAATGTCAATGAAACCCTTGCTATGTAATAAGTCCACACAGCATATTTGTCAATGCCCGACGCGCCGGCGAGTGGAGGACATTCGACGGCCCCGTTCTATTCCTCAAGATAAGAGTGATCCCGCGCGTATGTGGAGTATTATTGTGATAGGCTAACCTATCGCCCCGTAGTCCCTTCAAGGCCCTGCGGTGGACGAGCCGTAGATCACCTACCTCTGCCTGTTCCATGAAGTCATCAAATGAGCACCGAATACTGGGTGGATGTCATTTACAGCTGGCTCTCTCTGGCTTGGCTAGGGTTAAACGAGGATGCACACACTGAGGATGATGATGTTCCACGTTGGTGTAGGGCTAGTGTTGTCGCTGCCCTTTATGGCCCGCGTCTCCCGCCCATTCTTGTCTGTCTCTCCTCTCGCCCCACCACCCCCGGCATCTCTACAGCATCCGAGATGGGCGTTCCTCCTCGGCCACGTTCCTCTTTACGCCTCGGGCTCAATCTGTAGGATTACACTTGCATCCGAACTACACGCTTTCTTATTACGAGTAGCTACGGAGGACCTCCGAATGTGTACCGGAAGAACAATCTATTCCCCTTCTTCATTTGTTACCCTCGAACTCACTTGCGCGCACGCACATTGGCGTGCTTAGGTCAAAGGTCTATCCCCATTTGGCTAGTGAAGAGCGAGCCCCACGTTCTAAATCTCTGATAGTTCTATCCGTGTAGTGCCTCTGTTATATGTGTAGGTTAGATGATGACAATAAGGGGGAGTTATATAGGTAGTAGGTAATTGATGAGAAGTAACTCAGGATGTACTACCAGCGTTTAGACTCCAAGGTCACTGTGCTTTAGCAGGTCCTCCCATCTGAACTCGCCCGGTCTTTCATGAAAATCTTGCAAAAGTTTTTTACTCTTACCGTCCAACCCCCATAAGTAGAAACGCTGTAGCCCATGCGCGAGGAGCTGTGCGTCTTGTTGACTCAAAAGGTAGTCTCCTGTGGCCGACTCTTTGGCCGCAGAGGGTGTGATTTCACCACGCAACAATACGAGGCCGTGGGACGAGGCAAGCTCGGGATAAAACGTTAGCACAAGGTAAGGTGTTGCGAAGGTCTGACGAAGCTTGAACTCGAGCAAGGGTGTAAAAATGGCCGTTGCTACGCGTGGGTTTGTAGATTTATCAAGGTTGGGTGATAGTGTGAAAGGATCGGAGGAAGCAGAGGGTGGAGGCGCTGCATCGTAAAAATCCCACTGAAGCACGTAGAATTCATATGCCTTCTTCGAGTCGTCATCGTTCACACCCTCCACGTTCGCCGCACGGGGGATAGGGAGGACAAATTTTGGGTAACGCTGCGCAGCGCTAAGCATCGAATCATAAGTCTCACGCGGAACAGATGCGCAGATGAAGCCACGGCCTGTGCCGCCCGATCGTGAGGCGTGGAAAGCAGTCCACAAGGCAGAGACTTGCTCTGCCGTGTGCGGTTTCGACAGAAGGCGCTCTGTATTGAGTATCTCGGATAACGGCTGCGAATGTGAACATCAGTGCCGAGCGTCAACCAGAAGAGAGGACGCACTTTGACGGGAGAGCTGTCCTTGCGTATGGATGAGCCAGGAGAACGCGGTACCTGAAAGGCAGATACTAGTTGATCATCCTGCTGCGGATTTAATACTTGTTCTGCTGCGCGTGCCGCTTCCACCGCCCTGAGCCGTGCTTGGTCACGCTCCTGCTCTCGTACACGGGCACGAAGCTCCTCCACTGTGGTGCTTCGTCTGTTCCCCAGGAGAAGTTGGGAAAGCTAAGGATTGAGCATCGCTTTGGGGCATGTTAAAAAAAAACTCACTGTTGGGCAACGTTTTCGAGTTTCTGAGAATACTTTGACGCATAGTCAGTGACGCTCCTCTGCCATAGCCGCAGCTGAATAAGTGAAGATTGACACGTGTATGCTTGTGCAGAGCGTGCTAGATGTGATACTGAGGGCTTCAAGATTCGTGGCATTGTCAGACGACGTTCAAGCGTGTGAGTTCTTGAGTTGTGCAGATAAGATAAGATATCAACTTGAACATCTCCGAGTCAGCTCCCCACCTTCCAACTTCACAAGAAGGGTCTCAAAGGCTCGAAACTCGCTCAGTTGTTCCTTGCCTTACAATGACGGATCTGGTTACTCTTCTAACATTCCCTTCAATATCTGATGGATTTACCGCTGTTCGGCCTACTATCCACGACTCGGACCGTGACAATCATACATCGTTGTCCACCGTTCCACTCAGCAAGGTCGCTCGTTTAGACTCGGACTCGGACTCAGGATCAGCATCAAGGTCAAGAGCTAGTGAACACCCTACTCCTCATGTGATGGTTGCGAGAGGTCCGATTCGGGTCAGCATATCTGGTGACCTTCGTGAGTGTTACCGTCACTCAGAGATATACCTAACCATAGTCTTTATTCCCCATTCTAGCACAACCACGCAAGCGACAGCAGATTGAAGACTCTATTGCCCTCCTTCGGCGCTGCATGCGCATCATTCTCACTCGCGACGCCACTGAGGTCCTTCCCCTCGCGTACGAACGCATCTTTGCGCTATGCAGAGACACTGTAGTCATTTACAAGAAGGGGGATATACTCGCTGACCTGCTGAAAAATGAGCTTGATCAATCTGTAGCTCGCCTTGAGCGCGGACTTGCGGACGATGTTTCAGAAGGCGTTGGGTTCGTCTCACCGTTCGCACAGGCTTTGACTTGGTTCGACAAGCAAATCGGACTGTTGGAGGACGTAATGGCTTATCTTGACCGCGGATATTTGATACAAACAAAGGAAGCCAAAGGGATACAGTTCGTACCGTCATGTCACACAAGAAGCCTGATTTCGTGGTCTGACGCGCTTGTAGGCCACAGGCGAATGGTTTGCTGTTATCGCGGGTATTCTATGATCCGCGTATTCACGGGCGACTGGGTGAGATCGTGAATGAATGGCTTGCATGGGAATGGCAGAATATGTCAGCCATTTTCCCCATCACCCGCACCCCGCTAATCCAGACGTAGGGCTGAGCACCCCGCACGACCCGACATTGGCATACTAATTCGCCACCTTCGAACTCATGCACAGTACAATGCCCGGTTCGAGTCTCCATATGTGAAGCTACTCAGCGAGCACTACACTAGCCACGCCCAAAGGTCTCGCGCGTCGGATGATCCGCTCACGTTCCTCGACTATTGTGCTACCAAGACGGCTGAGGAAACCTCTCGGGCTCATGCCGTTTTACCTGACACCAGTTGGGACGCTGTGCAGGCAACGACGGAAAGATCACTTTTAGTTGGCCATTTAGACTGGCTAGCGTATGGTGGTTGGTACCTTTTTTCCCACTTTGGCTTTTCTTAAATGGCCTCCTCTCAGTGATTGGGCCACTCATGGAGGGAAGCGATGTCGAGAAGCTCAGGACGCTCTACGCCCTCCTTGATCGGGTCTCTGGACTCCCCAAGCTTGTCGACGCGTTCAAATCATTCGTGACTGTAGGGCACGCATCTATCGCTGCTCACAATTTTTCTCATCTAATTATAGGTCAAAGTCACTGATATTGTTTGCGACGTTGGTAAAGACGAGGATATGGTACAGCGACTGCTTGCGTTCATGTCAAATGCTTCGCTAGCCCTCTCCTTTCCCATCTCATCCTCGTCTCTAGCCAAAGACTTTCAATACGCGTTGCACGACGCATTTTCTAGTGGATTTAAAAAACGCCACAACAAGCCCGCCGAGATGATTGCCCACCATATCGACAAGCTGATGCGCAAGGGTCAGGGCTCTGCCAGCGACGAGTCATTCAACGAACAGCTCGATGCTGCCCTTGCGTTGTACCGCTTTACAGCAGACAAGGATGTCTTCCGTGCCTTCTATCATCGCGCATTGGCAAAGCGTCTCCTACTTGGTCGCAGCGCGAGCGACGATGCGGAAAAGGCGATGCTCAAAAAGCTCAAGGAGGGTGCGTATCCCAGCACCGGCATTATTTCTCAGAGATTCAAAGGACTTCCTGTAATGCAGAATATGACCCTGAATTTGGTATGGGTGACCATATGTTTCGAGACCTCGCGCTGTCGCGCGACGCAATGGCAGAGTATCACACACACCTTGGGCCTGAGCGTGCGGTGGAGCAGAGGCTCACTGCAATGGTCCTACAACAGAGTTTTTGGCCGTTCTCTTTGCGCAAGGCGCAGGACGTCATTATCCCTGCTCCCGTGTGTCTCCCGCCACGTTTCAAATGTCGTTTATTCACCCGTGGAAATAGATGCAAACGGAGCTCGATGGGTTTGCAGCATTCTACAATGAGAAGCATCAAGGCCATAAGATTGAGTGGAATCATGCACTCGGTACGGTGAGCTTGCGCGCCGTTTTCGTGGCGGGACAAAAGGAACTCTCCATGTCGCTCTATCAAGCAATTGTGCTTCTACTCTTCAATGACGTGGCGGAGATACCATTTTCTGACGTAAAATTGCACACTGGCATTGGTGGGTTGCGCTGCGTACCCAGACGTGGGATCCTTGACAGACATGTTCCATTCTCTTCCTTTCAGAGGATGCAGAACTACGACGCACACTCCAAAGCCTGGCCTGCGGGAAGAAGAAGGTACTCAAGAAAAGGCCAGCTGGAAAGGACGTGAACGACGAAGATTTGTTTTTGTTCAACGATGCATTTGAGGACCCTCGCCCGAAGGTGCACATCAACTCCATTCAAGTGAAGGAAACAGTGAGCCAGTCACTCCCTCCTTCAATTTCTGTTCTGATGGTGCCCCTCCCTGCAGCATGAGGAGTCGCAACGCACGCAGAGTGCCGTCGAGGGTGACCGGAAGCATTACCTCGATGCGGCCATTGTCCGTGTGATGAAGGCACGTAAGCAACTCACGTACGAGCAAATTAAAACTGAAACAATTGAGGCTGTGCGGCGACACTTCATCCCCGATGTAACGAGCATAAAACAGAGAATTGATGGGTTGGTGGAACAAGAGTATCTTCGACGGGATGAAGAAGACCGGAATCTTTTTTTCTACGTTGCATGAGGCCGATCCGCTGGACTTCTTCTGTCAGCATGTAATCTTGACAGCTAGCCTGGAAACAGAAACACACACGGATCTTTTAGACGATTCTCTCACAGATGAATATATTACTGCAGGGCTGAGTTACCTCGAAGTTATTAGATTTCAGGCTGTGACTCGGCTGTCATGGGGTGGGGGGATGACTGGCATTTGGCTTTCAGTATCTTGGCATAACTGCGACCTATACCATGCAGCGGGACTAGAATCTCGCTTGTAGATTCAGCCCCCGTAAGGCCCTTCCTTGCACCGCGTGTCTGATAAGAAGTCCACAGAACCACAGATTCTTGCGGACGCCACATCCATAAATCTTCACAAGCCCATACTACAAAGCGGCTTCTCTAGACCGAAGCTCGATTGTGTATTCATGGTCGACATTGATCTCGCTATCCGAAATCAGTTTCAATCGTTAGCCACTGACCCTTCCTCTTCCCCCCATCCGCTTCACGTATCCGAGTCGTGGACATTGCGAACCCGGTCTCCAACAATTAATAGCGCTATCGGACGATTCTCGTCATGGTAGAAAAATGAATTGCACAATCAATGACTTGGTTTCTCGAGTGTAAAAACGGATAGGATCCGCCGGTGTAGACTGGAAACACAAGTTGTTCCCCGCTCGTGTCTCCAGAACCCTCAGAACGACGCGACATGCTAGCAGGGGAACCTTTACGCAGCATACTATACATTGATTCCATCTTCCTCTACATACAGTGTACCTTGTGCACGCAAGCATTCTAAGATTCAAGACTTCTGCCGTCACGTTTCCGCGATGACGCAGTCGTCGCATGGCTCACCGCTTCTTCATGACTCGCCTTTGGTCCACTGCCTCCTTTTCAGGACAAGGGACAGCGACCTGTAGCCATACTTCCGCATGTTAATTGCTCTTTTAATTCCAGCAGGTGATCCTTCGTCTATTGAAATATTAGCTGCTTCATTGATTCATGCTTGATCAAGAAGGGCGTAGCCGAGTTGCGACAATTATGGCACGGAGGATCCGTGCATTACCGCCGAGTCGACAGGCGAATGAGCGATACAGATCCAGCTTGTTCTTTAATCCAACAGCAACCCAGATGACGACTAAGTTATGTGTAGCATAATTGACGACTGGGCCGATGCGGCCCGCAATGACAATGGAGTAGACAAGGGTCGAGTCAAATTTCAAGGGCTTATGCTCACTGGAGATACCAAAACAGAGTCAGAAATAGCCATTCAATGTGCGGATCTATATCAGAAGGCCAGATGACGAAAGAGCAACTAAGTCATCACGAGGAAACTGTTTTCTTGCCCCTTCGGGACTACGAGCATCATGTGGCGGAGAGATGGAGCCGCCTCACAGATGTAAGAAGGACTTTGCAGTTCCGTCGTTCCGAAATTACAGAAGGACTGATTTACACGATCAGCAACATGCCAGGGGCCGGGGGGTGAGATGTACGATCGGGAATAGACTGGAGTATTGGAGCGGATTGCACCATATACGAGAATATGTAAGAATATGTGTAAGACGAGGATCCGAAGCGACATGAGTGTTGGGCCCTGATGGCACCCCCATGACCTTCTTTATTCGGAACAAGGTCACCAAGACTTTTTGCGGGCTGAAATGGAGACAAGGCTGAGGGAGAGACTGTTACCAAAGGGTTAACATCATCGGAGTTTCGGCGTAAGTCGCGAAGTCCAAACCCATCCGCTTGGGGAGGCCCCTAAGCTTGCGATATCGTCGGAACGTAGCAACCATTGATGAAGCAAACAGAGTCCGGGGGTTCGAAAGTTGAAAGGCTACGTAGCGTGCGATGGAAGAAGTGTTAAAACGTGACGCGTGGCGTTTAGATGGTCTGGTCTCGACGCCGACGCCGCCACGTCAATTAGGTTGGCAGAAGTTCCGAGCAGCTCTTGTGGGCAATTGTCCGCTTCTTCAGCTCCGAAAAAAGCCCGCTTTCAAACTCGATCAGGACGAAGATCACTGGAAGGTCCCACAGCGGACGCAAGAGCGGACGTGCTGTATCATGAACGTGGAGCTGGCCGTACGAAAATGACTACGGGTCAATGAAATTGAGTGGCGGTGGCGGATGCATTACGGATGTGTTGAGTTGCCAGCTACTACAAGTTAGTTGTTTGGGATGAAGAAATTATTTTTCTATGCACCTTTCAAAACATGTTTCTGGTCTGCAAACTGCACCCGGACTGCATCCGGATTCCGGGCCGGGGCTAATTTGTTTCCTCCCCCGCAGTAAGGTAGTGGGGTTCAAGTTGTTTGCAAAGTTTGCAAAAGAAACTGCTATGCATTGACCTTGATCTCTCATTGTCGAGGTAGATATGGCCTTAGATGTCTTACCATTGATCCCTGCGTCAAGGTGCCTGTCCGACGCACTGTCAGTGTGTGTCATTGCGTGACCCAGGAACGGCGTGGCGGCGGGGAGTCGGGATAATTGTTTCATTTCTATCTCAGTTATAGCAACGTGCCTGTTTTTGCCCTTGCCACCAGCACGCAAGATAACCAATCACCGCTGTTTCACTCCTCAAAGCGGTGGAGCCTCCAAACGAAGTGCCACAGACTCCACGTGCTAATGTACGTACGTACAATGCTGCGGAACCAGGGAAAGACGCCACCTCTGAAGTCTAGTCTGCCGGATGAGATCCGGATATAATGGACATCTCATGTCTCGCGCAGGCGCAGAAAAATGCTTGGCATATTACAATGGTCACAGCAGCGCAGCACGGGCTTATCAGTTGAACTAAAGGAACCAGCGATGATGTCGCTCTTTCCCCGATGAACTACTCAGGTGCGGCTCGTCGCTTCCAGTGCTACACCGCGAGAGCTTCATCGAGATCTATTCGGGTACCATATTGATCGAGGTTTCCTCATAACCGATCGTCGGGCGGGATAACAATGGAACATAATTGGACTTTTCCTTCGCTACCTTGGTAACCCTCAATCAAACAACATAACTCTCACCCTCTACTCATCTGGGCTGTGATCAACGTAATATTTGGTCATGATTTTGTTCAGTTCCAAATATTTGGTTCCCGGTACTTGGCGCACCGAAGTTGATGTTGAGATCTCATGCATCTCGTAGCTGGCTCGGCAAAAGCACTGGACCCGAAAATATTACAGCATGCTGAAACTTACGAGCTCATAAGTCGTCCTCCAGATATCCGGCAATTGAATACCTGGCTCTTATGCAGCAACCAGCCTTTGGCAAACCAGCCTGTCTTGCGATCGCAGGCACTTTGTTGACAGGACTTGAATTGGTTAGGTCCCCAAACTTTGGCTCTAGGTTTTATTTGTACAACCTCCTAGTGTAACCTAAAGATAAGAGACAATAGTTAGTGTATTCTAATGAAGAACCTGGCCATCATGTTGGTGTGAACCGGTATTTCTGACTCGCTTTGTGCTTCACATAGGACGGACAGAGCCATAATAGTAATTGAGCGAATCTGTAGAATGAGGGAATGAAGATGATCTCTTCACATGCATCGATTGCACGTATGCAACGATCCGCTACAACCTCACCCTTTACACCGCTTTGATTAGGATCTGTTTCTCGAATCGGCCCTCCGTCCACGGCCGACGCTCGAAAGTTACCCCGAACAGTGGATGGGAGCACATAGGAGAAATTCACCGATGGGTTTTCGATAGAAAGCGCTTGGTAAAGGATAAGAGAGGCGGCTTTACTTGATCCGTAGATTGCGCGAGTCGGTGCAGGTATGACGGCACCAAGGGATGATAATAAGAGAACGGAGGGCGAAGCACTTGTTTCCCGCATAAGAGGAATCTGAGATGTCATTAGGGACGCCGACGCTCGAGTACGATTGATGGCCAACCATTGTCACAGCGGAGAGTAGAGGACCGAGATAGTTTCCCTTGATTGCGGCTAGAGCAACGTCTGCGACTCGCTCCACACCATCCAGACTAGGCTGTGTTACAGACGGGCCCTGTATACCAGCAATATCAAGGACAGGGCGCAAGGCGGAAACGCCAGCTGCAACAATCAACGTATCGAGGCCATTCCACTCTGGAAAAAAGTGTGAGTTCTCAACGTCGCGCCCAAGGCAGCGAACTCACTTTCACTTATTCTTTCCCTTATTGTGACCAAATCCTCAGCACGTGTAAAGTCTGCACAGATGCTGAACACCGAGTCCGGAACGTGCGACATGGATTCGCATTCCAGCCGGACCGCCTCCAATTCTGCACTCCTACGTGCAACCACGCAGACGTTGGCACCTCGTTCCATATATCTGTGGGAAAGCGCGCGCCCTATACCACTGGAAGCCCCCAAGACTAAGACCCGCTCCGCTGTGGGGGGTACAAGCTTGAATCGGCGTAATCGCCGCTTGGAAAAACCGTTGTGGATAACCCGATACGGCACAAGGACGGCCAGAGTGAGAACTGTAACGATACAGATGTGGTATATTGTACCCATCGTCGATCAGGAGTGAGGTGCTCAGTAATTGGGACACTTGACGTAGAAGTGTTACCGCGACTGAGGTTAGTTGAAGGTAATGCGGTAGCGACGGATCGGTGATGGGGAATTATTTATTTATTCAATTTTGAATGATAAGGCCCGGTAGTTGATTGACATGACATGTTCATTCTTGACTAAATGACTTCTCATCAATTATCTTCTTTAGTTGGTCAATCTTTATTCAATGTCGGCTCATTTCAACTAGAATGTGGGGTCGTTCTACGAGATGTGCCCGTCGCATACAAGACTTGGGGATCACTTAATGAAACCGCTAACAACGTGATGGTCATTTGTCACGCCTTCACGGGTAGTGCAGACGCTGAGGACTGGTAAACCCTGACTGTGAATCCCCTATCTCCATCTTGACAAAAGTGTATCCAAGGTGGGGTCCACTTATGGGACGAGGGAAGGCTTTCGATGCAAGACGGTTCTTCATTGTGTGCATCAATGTGATGGGTTCACCATATGGCACTGTATCGCCCGTCGCGACGAATCCAAGCACAGGAGAGCGCTATGGCCCAGAGTTTCCAGCGACAACGATCCGAGATGATGTTAGGTGGGTTATTGATTGATTGATCAAAAGTTGTTTTGTTGTGACCTTGGATGCTAGATTACACAAGCTCGTTCTTGACCATCTCGGTGTGTCTTCGGTTGCAGTAGCAATCGGTGGCTCTATGGGTGGCATGACCGTATTGGAGTGGCCTTTATGCACGCCAAAGGGATACGTTCGACAAATCATACCGATTGCAACGTCAGCACGTCACTCTGCCTGGTGCATCAGCTGGGGGGAGGCCCAGCGACAAAGCATCTACAGTGATCCTGAATACGCAAGTGGCTACTACATCACTCAACCGGCATCGGGGCTAGCCGCTGCCCGTATGACCGCCTTACTTACGTATCGCTCACGAGATTCCTTTGAGAGCCGATTCGGACGCACTCCACAGCGCACAACCCAGGGTGCACCGGCCGAAGTCGTCACACCACCACATTCTCCGCGTATGACCCCTTCGGATACCCTTGCTGTTCACAACGACGGCCTCCGGAACGCACGTGCTTCATCCACGGCACCGGCACCGACGACCCCCGTCTCCATTTTCTCCGCACAATCGTACTTGCGCTATCAAGGAAACAAGTTTGTCGCGCGATTCGACGCAAACTGCTACATCCACATCACACGCAAGCTCGATACGCACGACATTGCGCGTGGACGTGGCTCGTTGGCAGACGTACTTGCACAGCTTCCTGCACGTGCCCTTGTGATCGGCGTTGAGACGGATGGGCTCTTCATGCTCTCGGAGCAACGCGAGATCGCAACAGGGACCCCTGATGCCGAACTCGTCGTGATCCAGTCGCAGGACGGGCACGACGGTTTTCTGCTCGAATTCGAACAGATCAACACGCATATTCTGCACTTCTTGAAGAAGGAATTTCCGGAATATTATCGGGATGGATCGGATGATGCGCCAACGGAAAGCTTCGTAATACAAAAGTCGAGCGTGTTCGGTGAGGCGGAAGTGGATCTGACGCGCTGGTAGGCAAGCACCGTCTTCTGAGCTCAGTAGATATGAGTATTTTTAAAGTATTGCGGCCCCCGACATATGTAGCCATTCACGCCACCTGACTCATCTGAGAGGAAACGGTCTTTGACAGATGCGAACAAAGAAGTACGGTGTGGGAAAGCTGAGTCATAAATAACCTACAGAACAAAAATACACGGTGAGATTATAATACTTGCCGGGCTCGGCGGGCTACGGCGGGGAATAATGCAGGTGCAAATCACAATTATACATGGATTAAACTCATTGTCCAAGCTGTGCAACACGTTTTCCATCGTTCATCTCCTCGAAAAATTGGCCGAGCTCACCCTTTTCGAATCCAATAGGAGTGCTCCACATATTATCTTGATTTGGAACCTTAAACGCGGGAAGGCCAGAAGTCTGCTCGAAATTCAGGACGGTGGCCGACTGGGGGCTCGGACCAGCAACATGCCCGTGCCCATGCCCATGCCCATGTCCATGTCCATGCCCCTGTAGTTCTTGGTGCATGTGCGACTTTGTGTGCGGTGTGGGGGACATCATAAAAGAGGATAAATCGGACTTTGGTGTCGGGGGCGCAGAGAAACTAGTGCTAGACATCATCGCCGTCGGACCCTGATGACGCGCCCGCTTTCGAGGGGGATTCGGCAGCGAATGTCGGCCGGGTGCCCACAAAACTTGTGGAGAATGGGAAGTTTCCAGGACAGGCGGTGGCAATACCTCGGGTGAGACAGACGATTCCGGTTGCCATCCTGGTTGCGGGGATGTCACGGGTGTATATGGCTGTTGCGCTAAAAAGACCACAGCACGTGCGCGGGCTAGTGCATTTGCCGTGCGCAATGCTTGGGCCTTTTCGTCGTCTTGCACGGGCGGTTCCGCGTACGCGGGCTCCAGAGCTCGAAGGACGTTCAGTGCTTTGTCGGCGAATGGGCGTCCTACAAAGCGGATGAGATCAGCAGCGGCATGAACAACATTTGTCCGGAGGTGCTGAAAATCCAGCCTGGTGGGGTTCTCTGCGATAAGGAGTGTGAGGAAAACGGCGGCGGCGCAGACATGCTGTGGAAGGGATGATAGGTGTGCGACTATATTGGCCGCGTGTGGTCCAAGTGATGTAGGGTGGAGCTGCGTTGCGGTGGTTAGAAGAGCGCTTGCGGCGTCGACAGCCAAAGCTGTGCTGGTTGCTACCTCGGGTGTCTCACCGCACATGGACCCAGTGCCACCAGTGTGTGCGCGGTGCAATGCAAAACGTGTATGTAAGTACGCCAGCCGAAGCGCAGCACCCTGGACTCCGGCGCGCCTCGTTGCTGCTAGAGGTGCCGTAATGCTCTGTGCAAGCGCAACGTCATCCATCACAACGTCAGCTGGTAAGGCCTCGAGCCACTCCTGTAGAAGACGATCATGGTCCAGGATAGTTCCATAAGGCACAGGGCGCAAAGACGTGGCATCCATGAGTTCACCCATGAGATACGCTAGCCTGAAAAATAGTATGTGCACGGTGTACACTGGTGAGGACTTGTCATCCACAGTGTTGTATGCTACAGGTAATTGGGTATCAAAGTGGCGTGATGATATCGCGTATGGGCGGCCGAACATGAAGGCGTGCCATCTAATCATCAAAGTCAAGCCAATCAATGGGGTGATGACGAAAGGGGCCTACCGATCAATGAATATGATGTTCCACCATGCCATGCGGCGACGTTCTGCCGTACTACTCGGGAGACCCCAGGATCCAGGGTCTCTGTGTAGACCTATCGCAGTTCCAACGGCTACAAGCTCAGCTCGTAGAAGCCAAAGCTCTTCAGAGTCAACAGTGACCAGTGTGAGGTAGTAAGCACGGGCGAGTAGCAGCTCGATGCGATCAAGGTCTCTCCCCGGTGTCGAGGGCCCATGACGTTCCATGAGCATGAGGGAAATGTTGTAGCAGCGTGTACTGAGTTCGGGCCGCACGGGCGGATGGCCCGGAGATACGCTATGCCCATCGGGTAGGTGGAATACGGCAGTTGCAAGTAAAACGCAAGCAGTAGCGAGGGTGACACGGCAGGGCCAAAATCCCGACTTGTAGTTCGACCAACGCCTCATGAAGGCTACCGCATCGACCGGGCGGTGCAACCACGTGCAGTACTCAAAGTAATGATCTAAGAGTGCATCGATAACGGCGAGTGGAGGCATCAACCGCACGAGGTCGTGGTCCTGCTCGTAGCTAGCCAATAGTGCTTTCGGACTTCGGTGACCTGCAGACGGTGCTTCTTCTTGTTGATCTGGGAGCGGCTACATGTCGGGCGGCAGATGTGGATTAGTCGACGTGCTCGGTACTGGGGGGGAACATAAAACTTACCCGCATACCTAAATAGGATATCCAGCCCGTCGGCCCGACACCCGGATTCAGCTGTGTTGGCCACGAGGACAAAGGGGTACTCAAGTGAGCCAGGAGACCACGCTGAGGGTGGGTCCGCATCTCGCTCAGTGGTGTATCAGGTGGAGGCCTCGGTGCACGCTGCACTGTGGTCAAATGGGACTCGAGGAGCGAGAGGGACTGGCGAATTTTCCTAAATTCCGAAGTGGCATTGACTGTGCTCGTTGGCGGTGGCTCGATCCTAGTGATATCAAAGGCAAGCGAGAGGGTTATGCCAAGCGATAGGTAGATGGGTCTGAGAGACTTACGATCCCACAGGAGATCCTCTCGGACTAGTGGATGAATCTTTGTCCTCAGCAGAATAGCAAAGGGATGCGTGGCCTATTATCGAGTCAGATCGCAAAGCCATAAACGGGAGAAGAATATCTACCTCGGAGCACGCAGGAGGAGCAAGGCCTGTTGCTGCAAAGAAAGGATCAGTGGGGGGAGGGAATGACAAAAGGCGGCCGCACCGGTCGCACTTGAGCTTGCTATTTCGACATGGCTCACAATTGAGAATTTTGCGAGAGCGCTTAGTCAAAGGAGCCTGATCTTGAGGCGCAATGGAGGTTTCTCCTGACTCGAGCATACCATAACAACGGGCTTGAGAGGACCTAGTGAGCGACGTTAAATACCAAGAGAGGGAGACGTACAGAGTTTTGAGCGCCCAAGAGGGAGATCGAGGAGGGAGATAAGTGGGGATCTGGTTGAGTAAAGCAAGGGATGAGACATGAACCTTGTGTGATTCTTGGGAGAAGCACGCACCTTGAGAGTTATAGGCAACGCGAAGAAAATAAGAGACGCAAAGGTAGCGAAAGACGGCAGCAGCGGTCTTATCAACCTATAACAGCGCTCTCGGCAGAATACTGTGAAAGTAAAGAATATATATATATATATCGCAACGAAAGTGTCTGTGACTGTAACTCTGCGAAGTATACCGTGTTTGTTCCCTGATGCCCGCATGGCACCGGGCACCGGATGTGCCTGATTAAGTGAATGTTCTTTGAGATCGAAGCAGAGATCTTGAGATCCATACGAGTTTTTTTTTTTTCCCTTCTCTTTTTTTAAATCCCAATAAACCAGGGTACTACGAAACTTCGCGACTATTATGAGGCCGACGCCGAAGATGGACTACAAAGAAGCGATCACGTGGTGGCGTTGTTGCCCTTTTTAATTTCTTTATTTTTTTTTTTTAAAATGAATGGGCTTACCTAATCGAGACTTCGCCACGTCTCGAATCATTGCGCGATGCTCGGATCCCGTCGGACGCGTCAATTTACTTCCTTTGTTGCGTTTGCTCCACCATCATGGCGCGCTTCTCTGCCACCTCAACCCCGTCGACATCACGGTCACGAACCAGCAAGACCGAAAAGGATTTTGGACCCGGTCCTGGCTCCATCGTGGTTATTGCCGGTCGCAAGCTGAAACTATCCCCCGTTATTGACACCTTATTTCTATGGATGACCGAACGCCATGCCATACACCAACGACGTCTCGCGGGTCAACCATGGCCGTGGACTGAGGATCCCATTTTGCGCCAGCATGCTTTCACCAACGTTTTTCGTATCTACGATCGCGTCACTCAGTATGTCATTTGCAACGTCATCGCAAAGGGCGATCAAGACCTTCACGAAACGTGCTTCCGCGTGATCCTCTTCCGTTGTTTCAATCGCATTTCCACGTGGGAGCTACTTTTGAACCACTTTGGCGAACTAACGTGGCGCGCCTTCGACCTCGCTGCGTATGAAGCCGTTCTCTACGAAGAGTATAAGCAAAACAATACACTTTATGGTTCCTCCTACATCTTGCCGGCTCCCGAACTTGGTGGAACCTCTCTCGATGGAGTCAAGGTGAATTACGCAAACCATTTGCGTTTGCTCAAAGTGATGATGGAAAGCGACCTTCCCGGCCAGCTTGCCCAGCTATCCGAATTGAGCGATGCGTGGGAGCGGATCACTTTGTATCCCAGTATGGGTGTATTCCTCTCCTTCCAGTGCGTCTCCCTATCCCTCCTCTATCTGGTCTTTTTCCCGGGCCTGACATGTCCAGGCTCCTCCTCGACCTGAACATGATCCCAAAGCTGCGCTATCCCGAGGACTGGGCAGTCTGCGGTCCGGGCTCAAAATCGTGCTTGGTCAAAATATTTGGAGCTGGAGTGAAGGACTTGTATGGAGAAGCACTGGCATGGTTACATCAAACTCAAGACCTCCACTTCGCCCGCCTAGGCATCTCCCGTCAGCGTCGTCCGCGCATCGGCTCGACCCATGTGCTCTCGCTTGTCGACTTTGAGCATTCGCTGTGCGAGTGCGATATCTACGCACGGAAAGCGCATCCTGAGATCAAAGGGCGTCGCTTACACATTGCCGGCAGTCGCAACTTCTCAGCAAAACGTCCCCCTCCGCCCTCTGCGGTTTTGCCAACCGGATGGCGACCTGTAGCTGGGGCTGTTTGCGAAAGAGCGCTCACGAAGCGCACCGCCCCACCCCCTGTTGACCCTTCAGATCCGGATCCTGCTTGGGTATTGTCGCATATTGTGAAACAAGCACCAGGTTCAAATGGGATAATACTCTACCTTGTTCGTTATGAAGGCTATGGCCCAGCGGACGACCTTTGGTTCAGTGAAACTGATCTAATGGATGCTCCTGAGCTACTTGCTGAGTGGCAAGATTTCTTGAAAAGAATTGACAAGTGCATTGCTGCTTGCAAGTTGATCTAGTAGCTGACAATTTGAATGTCTCCTTTACTTTGTGCTCTTGATTATTTTAGCCTAGTATTCTTGTTATTACCCTTTCATTCATGTAAATGTAGCAATATATAGTATCTCATATAGTAACACCCACCTTTGATTATCACA
>QFDW01002578.1:0-26099 GCA_003315895.1 Lactifluus rugatus | reverse complement strand
ATAAGGACTCATGGGAGGGCGGGCTGGGTGTCCATTGCCATGGGCAGTGTAGCCTCCATTGCCTCTCCCGCGCTGAGGCACGCCCGCAGTTGGTGTAGCGGGAGGACCCATTCGACTGTGGGTTGTACAAGAGTGGGTAAACAAACGAGGAGTGTTTGAATGACTCTATGCTCTATGCGTGCGAGATTAAATGCGAAGGAGTCGAGTGCGGGCTATGCATATCGAGTGTGCCAATGCTGTCAATGTCGGTGCTGCGCTACATAAAGTGACTCGACACCACTACTAGTTCCCCCTTGGCCGTGCACCGAGTCAGCAGCACGTTCCAAGTCACCTCGTGCTGTTATTGGGAGCCTCATCGCTGTGTGCATTGCATTGCTGACAAAGGCATCTGGGCTGTCCGGCACCGACGGGACGAGTCACGCGGCTTGATCACTTGATGCATGACGCAGATGAGTCCAACTGGCAAGCGCCTCTTTAATATCCATGACTCGACGTACACGCGCAATATTCTTCGTCGAAGAAAGTGGCAGGTCACACCACGTTGAAAACCACGAATCGCAAGAACTGTCAGAGTTGGCTGTTGATGTCACCAACTTGAACGCCGACTGGTGCCTTATCTTTTAGTGTGGCTATCGACATATCACGCGCAAAGACTGTAAGGTGCCAAGGAACGTATTAGTACTTGGGTGGTGGAGTAGGAGCGATTCAGCATACCCGGAATACGAGCGACCAGACATCGCCGATCGAATGACGAAGCCGTCCCGCAATGCCATCGTGCCCAGCCGCCAAGTATCAGGAGTAGAAATTGAGAATACCCCCGCAGACACACGACATTACCACTGATCTACTCGCCGTATCAGTCATTCAAGAGAAACGTCAGAGGCAACATGGAGATAATAGAAAGGCACGCACTCTGTCTCGATATCAAAGCGCTTCAAGCACCAAATTTCGTCGTTCATGATGACCACCACAACTGTAATGGCTCCACGCCCGCAGTACCAAAATCACCAGTGCTCGCTGACAACCATCTGCAGGTGCCCCTAATCGAGGATTAGGGGCAACCTCCCAGCTGTCCAGCTGTTGTTAACGGAGGTCGCAACCGAAGGGAAGACGAATTTTCGATTTACAGTTTCTCAATAACGATCACGAAGTAATGAACTAATGGGCAATGCCAGCCAAACGTTATGGCGTTGTCCTTCATGAGGGGGCTTGAGATCAACGATTGGGCGAAGGGACGTAGGGAAGAATCTACACGTAGGAGATCCAAACGACGAAGCACTTTGGGAGATGTACGAACGAAAGTTCTATGAGGTGCATCCGGACACGACGCGGCGCGAAGAATCCCTTGGAAACCTGATGAACCGCAGCATGAAAGGAGAGGACCTTGATACCAATATTTCAAGATCCAAAAGTCTTCACGAACGTGCCAGGTGGGACAGAAACGCCCAAGGAACCATCCTCCTCTTCCGACGAAGACTACGGCCAGCACTCTATCAGACCATCCTCGAACGGGTAGTGCCACGCCCGACGACTATGGGTCAGTGACAAGAACCGCTAGACTTCAACATGCAGCCCACCTCAAAACTCGAGCCAGCATGTCCTACGACCTATTCTATTCTGCACACCTCCGCGGGACGACTCACGCAATCGGTGGAGACAAGCCCTCGGAAGTGGGAATCGGGGACGTAACAATGGGGGATGTCCCCGCGAGCATGATCTGGACTCAATGGACGTAGACATAATCCGAACCGCGCCGCTAACCGGTACGAACGAAAGAGGTTGATTGAGGAAGGGAGGTGTTTCCATTGCAGAGCCCAAGGGCACGTTTCGCGTCAGTGTCCGAAGAGACGGAGGAAGGATAGTGTAAACGCAACAGCCCGAAACAGCACTCATCCCACTTAGGATCGACCACGCGTGGGGCCATCGAACACACGCGCCGCCGACGGGGAAAGTGTCACGATCGAGAGTACAAAAGTTAGCCATGATGAAGTCCTAGACGCGATCAAAGGAATGAACAAAGAAGAGAGGGAGAAACCATTGGATGATCTCATGCTTATCGATAAAGAGGGCTTTTGAGTTGCTCAGGTCCTTGGCCTAGACTTGAGCTAATGCGTCTGAAACTTATAAACAGCGGGGCAACCAAAATATTCATCAATCTCCGGACTGCGGTGTGAGCTCTGGGAACGAAACGACTGGCAGTTATTTAACGTTGACGGGACCGAGAATCAAGTCGGCACGATATTACGTTTCTGAGGATGCAAGCGGGTAATGTTCTTCATCGCGAGTTTGGGAAAGGATCGAGTCTTACTGGTTTATACATGTTCAACGTTCAACCCTGATATAAATTGAACCAACGCCAAGCTGAAGGGACCATCAGTAGAGCTCGAGACCCCCAGACTCGAAGAAAAGCATAAAAAGGCCGTTATCAACGTCGCATGCAATCATGACAAGTCGGATATTCAGACCCAATATGGAAACTCGCTACTTGAGTTGCCCCCCGAAGCGTCGGGTACCCAGCGAAGTTGATTACTAATTGCGTAACATAGTACAGGCCACTAGTACTAGTACATAGACAATGGTGGAGAGAAACGCATCGTGAGCACAACTTGCGCTCGATATTCACATGTCGTGTGCTGCGATATGTCGCATGATAAGTAGCGTGGCGAGAAACTCTGTTATAACTGCCATCAGTTGACCAGCTCAGCTTTAACACATCAACAGGGCGCTTGCCTATCGCGAGATGGGGGTATGGCTCCTCCACACCCAGCATGCAGCCGGAGGAATTTGCGTAATGCTCTCCGGGTATCTTCAACGCGTACCATGCGACGGTTTGTCCGTTCGCGTTGACGCACTGTCCGCCACAAGTTAACATTCTGCTACCCAAGCCTGGAGCATGTGTTCGAAGGACTCACGGACCACTCAAGATTCTCGCGCATATTCGTTCGCCAGCTCCAGGTGTATTCTTTCCCGTCTGAAGCGGTGAACTTACGATGGCGGGAACTACGATTGCAGAAACAGAAAGAAAGGGTTATGTCAGAACGTATATATACATTCAGTGCGAAGGGGAAAGCGTGACGCAGGGAGGTGATAACGACAACTTCTTACCCTCCGACTTCCGCAAGAAATGTGCCCATCGTGTGTGTCTGTGGCATACCACCAGAGCCAATGAGGGTGACGCTACCGAGTGCACCACCTACGCCGTACTCAAGGGTTGCGACAGGAAAGTTGTACTGCCTTGAACGCATATTGTATATTTCGTACTGTGATGCGCCGTGGCGATCGCGGCGCCTACACCTCAAGGACAAGTACATGCGATCATGCAGATCGACGAAATCTGAGCCCGATAGCGAGCCAGACTTGTCCTCGAGCATGAACGGGAGCCCCATTCTCGCCATGTTATCGTGTGTAGAATGGTGTCACAAGCTGGGGCGAGAAAATGCGGCCCCGCGTGCAAGGATGGGCTGGGAGGCACGGTATGTGAGAAACAGTGGGAAGGCGAGTTCGGTGACCCTGCATAACCTCCTTTTGTATCTGTGACAAGCAATGAGCGAGCCGTGCGTATGGCTGCTCCAGGGGTGATATCATGATGTGTTAGGTCCGCATCAGTAAGTGTCACACAGATAATAATGAAATCAGATATGCTAGCTCCATCCCACATTCATTTATTGAGCGAGGACACAAAGCTTACATGTGTTGCAACGAACTCCGCAGAGGCGTGTTTTTTTCGTCCGCAGAGGGAGAGCGAACCAGCGCTTGTGCGTGTCGGAGTGGCCGAGCGCTATCGATGAGAGAGGTGGAACGGGATGCCGGCCAGCCAGTCGTCCAAGGCGAGGCAAGCCACCCCGGTAACAGATCGGCGATAACTAAACGCGGATTGCGGATGTCGAGTGGGAACGTGAAGATCATCACGGGGTAGGGAAAGCAGAAATGAGACAGTTGGCAGGTGAGCCACCCGAGAGCCACTATTCCAGGAAATAATAATGAGCGCGATGACCGGACGTTGTCAGTCACGGGCACGCCCATCAGGTGAGGCCGAGAACAACATGCGATAACATTTAAGGCAGATGATATCGTTGAAAGTCCCGATGTGGAAATTAGACGCAAAGAAAGACCGGAGGGATGCCTCGACTATCGCACTTTGTTCAGAAAGGGTTTAGACTGTGTAGGCTCGTTTGACTTGCCCTTTTTGCGCTCGCTTTTATTGGGCTGAGATACCCATATGTAGTTCAACGCAGCCACTGCGATCGTCGTGGACGGTGAAGAACCAGGAACGTCATGTTCTGGAGTCGTCTATGCTGCTTCAGGGGTGGCACACCAAGTCCTCCCATCGCATGACTACACCACACGTCTACCGGAAGATAATTCATGACAAAAGCCGACGATGTGTCCCTGAAATACAGTGAAGAGAAAGTTTCAAGGGGCATATATGGCCCCTCACATCCCTTGATTCCCTTCATGAAGGGGTGGTCAGGAATTGAGCAGTAGGAGACAGCACTGGCAGCATGACACGGAGGAGAGCGTTTGGAGCAGTAATTAGCTATCGCTCAAAGGGGCGTAATTGGAATGTCACCCAGGGTGGTGGGCCCGGGCCCGGGACTCGGATAGAGTCGCGGAAAGACAACCCAATCACGGGATATAGCACGCGCTTCGCTCAAGTGGACAGATCACGGACTTGCAAGGGCATTGTGTGATAAAGAAGAGGACAGATAAAGATGAACTCCGGTGATGGCCGGTAAGGTCTGCTCAGTTCAGCTCAGGCAATCACACCTGTGTGAAATCAAAGTGAGGTTCAGATCTGTGATGCTTTGGAAGGCTATCGGTGCGTCTGAACGGAGGCAGAAGGTACTCACGTTGCATAGATGACAGCGTATTATGAACGAATGCCGACATTTGTGAAGCAAAGACTGACTCGGAGCGGCTATGCCTCGTGGCGCCCCGATCAGTACGCCTACTAGTATAAGACTGGCAACTTGAAGGCGTATCCTAGCCTCGTGAGGATAGATACCATATCGCAAGGCGCAACTGCCGTATTTGTGAATATCTGCTAAATTGTTCCACAGGCGAGCGCTCCAAGCTGGCACATCCGTTTCCTTGTTCGTTACCTGAGGCTATGCATGTTACTTTCACTGACTGTGCATGTTTTTTTGGCGCCGCTAGCTGATTTTAACCGGTGGTCCCCCTCTCTATAGCACAGATTCACGCAACGTCGTGGAGAAGTAAGGTCTAGCAGGTTTTCTACCTATAACGAGGAAGCTTGCAGTATCTTACAGTGGGCATGCACATTGTCAAAAAGTGTGTGAAACCCTGAAGTATTTGAAATGCGGGTCGCCTTGAGTGGGAAATCACTATCGTGAGATACACGTGCAGCACCAACCCATACCAGTGGAGCACCGAGCAGAAGGCACGGCAGAACCTCGATGTGGTACGGCTAGAAGAGACTTGGTAGCAAACGAGGCTCTAAAATCGCGATCACGAGTTGTCAGGACCTCGACCGGGTCTCAGGCACCGAGGAAACAGGGTTTGCTTGACGTTGCCCGCGTGTTTCTGCATCACGCAAACGCCGTAGGGCAGCAGTTCGTGTTAGCGGGCAGGTATCATCCGCCCCCAAGGTCCAAACCACGGAGTCATATGAATTGTCGAAAAAAAAAGACCGCAAGGGTTTGAGTAGTGACTACACGCCGACTTCGCTTTCCACAGTCGTGCGTAGATGATGCCAGCGAATGGTGCTCCGGCCGATTGCCCCTTGAGATAAGTCGCGCGTACAACGCTAAAGTGTATCTCCAGGGGAAAAACAGTACTCGGGGCTTGTCCTGCCCACCTACCTGGGTCCAGCAAGGCTCTGTGATGATTCTTTGGTCTCTAGTAAACTATATGTCATAGACGGTGATATAGGCTATCTTAGTTCCTGGAAATGGCCACATAATTGTCGTCAAACGCGGACGGATGGGGCAGAGATGGAGGGGAGGACGGAAACACATGTTTGTTAGGAAACAGAGACAGAACATGTGCAAAGAAGTGGATGATGCGCAGCACGGGATGTACCTGCCCAGTGAACAACACGACAGTCGGGCCTTACGAGACACGATTGGTTTCCCTACTACATCGTATGATGGCATAGGGTGCCAGGCCGTCATCACTGTTCCTTGTAGAACTCCATCTGTGCGGAATTCATTAAGGGATGGCACTCGTGGGGGCTTTATGGATGCTAACCGAAAGCATGGACTATATGGCAGAATGATAACCTACTGAGAGACATAACATGGGCGGCAGACCCACCTCCCAAACCAGCCACCTGCTCATCTACGTGCCCATTAGTCACCTCTAGGCATATGTCGGTTTACACTATGATCCCGTCGTTGGCGGTCTCTTGCACGTTCGCGCGAGCGCTCGGTATCGTCATATCCATCACTGTGTGAAGGCTGATAGGGTTGCCGCACGGAATGTTTCTCAGATTCTCGGCGATGGGGAGACCTCGAACGGTCGCGAAAACGGCTGCCGACAGGACTAGGATCATGCGAATGTCGGTATCCACCGCCCCGGAGTCCGTCGCAATCTGGGATGTCATAGGAATGATGCCGTTTGGGTGAACGCGAACGACTGTCGCGGCGACGGCGCACCAGTGTTCGGGAGGGGGAAGTTGAGTGGTTGAGCCGTTGACCATCATGCGCGCTCCGGTGCTCCTTGCGAGCTGCCTTTTCTGCTTTCCTAGCCGCTTTCTCTTCCCTACGCTCCGCTCTGCGCAGTCTCCGCTCCGCCTTCTCCGCAGCCTTAGTTGCCGCATGAGGGTTCACATCCAAACCAGCAGCTGGCAAGACAGGGATAGGAATCGCATTCGTACCCGTACTCTGAGCACTTGACTGTGCATCCTTCTTTGATGGGCCAAATCCACTGTAGGGATGAAATTATGAAATGAATATTGAGGTGAGAGCATGTATGATGGTAGGGCATACAGCGCGACGGAAAGAGCCTCGGCCTCAGCTTCTTTGACCCTACGAATTTCTTCGGCACGTTCTTTTTCTGATGGTTTTGTGTCGCGATTGTACCAATGGATGTCCTTATTTTTCTGCCACCTCCCGGTGGGAGCATTGATACTATGACCAAGATAGTTCTGTCACGGTGGTCGTTAATATGATCTGTTGGGTTGAAATAAGGGCATCACACCTCGCGATCCTTGTCAGCAGAGACGTCAGACCATTTAAATTCAGCTTGACCACCTCGAGTGCCACCACGGATGGGTTCGTACATGGTTGCTGAAGTGAAAGTCACGGGTATGTCACATGCGCACGGGCCTGGCTCCTCCAACCGGCAAATTCCGGATGATCACGATGGAAAACGCCGAAATGGGTTTGGCTCGTTTCGTCGTTCTCGTCGACTTGTCCCCTCCGCTCTCTCTTTTCCTCGGCCGCGCCTTATCCTTCCTTCCCATACCTTATCTCCTCAAATTTCTTAAAAAAACATCCTTTTCCTCATTTTCAGACGCGACTTGGTTCCGTCACTTACGCGTTTAAGATATCATGGTTAAGGGGTCAAAGTCAGATAAGGAGACTACATATGAGTTTCGCGACATTGTCCTCGCGAAAGTACGCGGCTATCCCCCGTGGCCCGGCATGGTACGTTCGTCCTCCACAGCTTTCAGAAGAGCTCACTTTCCTATTCCCTTTGATCTTAGGTCGTCGACCCCCAGGCTGTCTCAAAAGAGGTGCTTAGAGAGCGTCCTCATAACAAAAAGTCGTCCTTCTATTGTGTACGATTCTTTCCTAAAGGTGATCAGTAAGTCCTATACTACTCTTCTTGGTGCAGTGCTTTTAAAGCTAGCTCAGCGCATGGCTTGTCTCCAAAGACATCTCACGGCTCAAGACACATGAGATCGAAGCTTTCATAAATGAACCCAGCAAGCGTAGTGGCGAATTGCTCGATGGCTATAAAGTTGCTCTTGACCCCGCCAAGTGGGAGGAAGAACAAGAGCTCAAGCGTGCCAATGCTGAAGAGGAAGAAGCAAATGCTGAGGTTGACCAACTCGATGGAGAGACGGATGGATTAGATGCCGACGCCGATGCCGATGCTGACGAACCTCCATCCAAGTCGAAGAAGCGCAAGCGTGAGTCCGAGACAAAGCCGAAGGTGCGCCCCAAGACTTCGGGAAAGAAGGACAAGGATGCAGATTCCGCAAAGCGCAAGACAGCTGGTAAGCGCAACGGCACCAGAAGCAAGGCGCTAGTCGAGTCTGAGGATGATGGAGCCGCAGAGGCTGATGGAGATGATGACGATGATGCAGGCCCAAGCAAACGCGCCGTTTCGCCGCCGGCCGCCAAGAAACCTAAAAAGGATGATGATCGTGCGTGCTTGTGCCTTTCACTGTCGCTACATGACATGCCCATCTATTCTTCTCAGCTTTGGCGAGCGATCCCGAAGCAGTCCGAGTGAGGGACTGGCGACACAAGCTCCAGAAGACATTCTTGAACGATAAGGGGACAGGACCCAAACCAGAGGTTAACTCTTTTTCACCTTCGTCCTTTTTTGCACGATTGACGGGATTTGTAGGAAATGCCTGCATGCAACGACTTGTTCACTGCTATCGAACAGTACGATAAAATGAACATCCACTACCTCTCAGTGCGCATCCTACCATTCAGATTATTTCCTCGTGTTGACAGTTTGCAGTATTCAAAAATTGGCAAAGTTATGCGCCATATACACATGCAGCCATCGGATAAGGTCCCGCGTGATGATGAATTCCACTTCCGCTCACGCGCTAAGGCGCTAGTTGACAAGTGGCATGTCATCCTCAGCGCAAATAAGGAGGGGGGACCGGGCGCAAATGGCACCCCTGCTGGGTCGAGTCCCACTGCTCCATCTAAGGCAGACAAAGTAGACGAAGATGCGTCGAATGGAACTGTAGCCGTTCCTACCACTGAGATGATCCCAGCTGCAGATGGGACAACATCAGTGGATGTAACCATGGCAGAAGCGTAGATTCACCCGCGCTCGGGTTGCCTTTGCGTACCTGTGTGCCCAATTATCTCAAAGCGCCCATGCACTGTGGAACCTGAATTTAATCCATGCACGCTCTACTGCGAGTCCGTCATATTCCTTCTTGCTGTATATGATATGTAGTCGCCCGCCCTGATCGGTTTTCTTCGAAGTGTTTTTTTCTAAGCCTCGTATCTTATGATGCAATGAACATTGTCGATAGTCAGACCTGCGAGGGCCGTCGCAGAACTTATGTTGTTGTCTACTTATCCAATCTTCAACCTATCCACTAGCAGCGGGGCTCTTAGGATTCGCCTCGATGCATCAATCATGTTGAGATACTTCTATGCCCCCCCCTTCGGGTGTGGGAATTAATCACGTTAAAGTTACAAGTGAATTCTTCATATGGCAAGAGACTGTTTGACCGCTGGCCCTTTCCTTCTAGGGCATGAATGTATCACGGAACAACTGTATTTTGCGAGGTCGTCAAGAGAGACAGTTCACGATGCTTAGAATAAGCAGAAGCCACACACAGTCCAAATTACATTGGCCAGACCCTAATGCTATGCATTATGAGATTTATGCATTCTCAGACATAGGTCATGCAGGTTTATTCCCCTTTTTCCCCCGAAAAAGCTATACATTATGCGATAGTTAACTGTACCTACACCCACCGGTTTTCCTCTGCCCCTGGAAACGCTATTTCCATGTGCCCACGATGATGGAACGATGCCATTTGTACGCGCCGTAGGCACCGAGCACAATAATAAGGCTGCAAACAGCGGCCTATAACCCGAAACTCACTGATCAGGCCGATCAGACGCGTCGCTACTGATTCTTAGATACTTGTCTCAACTGGACTTAAAACGGCCCTAACCTGTACAAAGTAAAGCCAGCAACCACCTTTCAAAAACTCTTGTGTGAAGACTAATTGTTTGATTCGACGATGCCTGTCAGCTCCTGCAACGACACGTTCACGTTCTCGTGCCATCACCACGGTCAAACTTGCCGTGCCTTAGCGCCTCAGCTCTTTCCCACTTTTCCTCTCTCGAACTCATGCGGGTCTATGTACACCTGTAAGACCCTCACCATGCTGGCAGCCACCAGGAATAACAGCTTTAGGACGGGATCAGTCGTTGTCATACCTGAATCAGAGGATACAGGTTGCAAACTTGAAGGGACCCATCGAAGATCGAGGTTGATAGCTGGCCAGAGTGATATCCGTCACCCAAGTACTATTATTTATCGTGGGCCACTTGGGACCGTGACGAGCGAAGTGTACCATCAATGACGAGCGAGATTCTTTTCAAATGATACTAGTCGAAGACGACCCCTCAAGCCTGCCCGTGAAGATATCCTCGGCAGGACGGACTGCATACTATACACGAGACAAACATGGTTGAAATATCCTGAGGCCAGTATCACAAACTCCAGATGTTCAGGGCCAGGAAAAATGACACCAGTTATCAAGGCAACGTTAATGCCGTGTCGATTCACATTAGCAAACCGTATTGTTACATTATAGCCCTTTCGGTTTTTAATTCTTCCCTAATGGGGACTGGGCCCTTCTATTTTTTTTCTCTCTTAAACAAGCACCATAGATCACTTTGAAGTTTTCTGATGAACTGCGGCCCAGCAGCCTGAGCCTCAGAGGGAATTGTCGAGTGACGTAAGATAAATTCATGTCTCAAGCGTGGTAATTATATAAAGTCCCTTTCGATCAAGATAGAAAGTTTTTTGCCCCATTCTGTGCCTCAAAGGCCAAAAATATTGGCGTCGACATTATGGAAGTGGAAGGCTTGGGACTGGTTGTCAAGAAAGAAAATTGACTACCAATTTGATAGAGCTAATTTGCACAAATTGCGTACGCCGTACGCCGCCTCGGCCGCGGCGTTTGCAAGGAGCCTCCCATAAATCGCCTAGATCACCGTTTTGGCTGGTGACATACCGTATCTGTATTTGCCGTACTGGACGGTTAAATAACTCATGCACTCATGGCTGGCGTGCTCACTCTCCTATTTTCATCCATCCTCTAGCAAGCCCCCTTATCTTTGAATTTCATGGCTCGTACAATCATCACGCTCTTTTTCTCTGTACTCCTTGGCATCGGCGTCACGCGCGCTGAGTCGCACACCGTCCGTTTCAAGAATCAGTGAGTACTGAAAATATCCGCCATTGTGCGTAGCGCAGTGCTGACCTCTGTACGTGGAGATGCGGATACGGAACGGTGAGGATGTCATCCGGGTACTTGTGCTAGATTATATGGAACTGAGATCGAGGCATAAATGCGTGGATGTAGCCCCAGCTCGTCCAGGCTGGGCGTGTCCTCTCCAATGGCTCGGATTACACATTCGTGGGGCCAGGTCAATCCTGCATCGCGTGCGTCCATTTTATCCTTTGCTCCTGTAGTGTCCGCATATTGACTATGTCTTTCTCATCCTAGTTACCTTCAAACTGGTGCGCTTTCAATCGTTCGACATGCTATTGGCAGACGGAGGTGACCTGGTGTATTTCCGGCAGGTCCATGCTTGTTGAATGGGGAGAACTGTGCGCTTTTAGAATTCAACTTGAATAATCCTGGGTGCCCTGGTTGTGGGTCAAGCACGGATATCTCACTCATTCCACCGTATGTAACCTCATGCCCAGGAATGGCACAGTCTAAAATTTTCATCCAAACATTTTCCAGACACGCCCTAAATGCCCCAGTTGCTTTCAGGTAGCTCACTGTGCATGTTCCATTGTGGCAGTGTTGATATAATTTATAGCTACTACGGTGGCTGCGATGGCCAGGGTGCTACTTGTATGGCTAGCTATGTCACAAATCTTTTGAAGGCTAAGTATTCTGCGCACAGGTTTAACACCTGATTGCACGACAGGGTTCCATAATTCGAATGACAACCAAGTACAAGTCGCTTGCCAGGTCGTCAATGTAAGCTTCCCTCAAGCCCCTCTTCCTTGTCTTGCAGCTAATACCCTCTAGGTTAACCTCTTAATCACTTTTTGTCCAAGTGGTAGTCCAGCGTCCTCTAGCCAGTCCCCTCCCTCTTCGCTCGCTCCAGGACCTAGTCCCAATGTGCCCATTCCATCCACCTACGTCTTAGTCTCTAGCTCTAGTTCCTCTGCTCCGCCTTACGGCATTCTGGGTGCGAGCTCTGTGACCCAGGCACCGCCGTCGTCCACCGCTACGGCACAGGTGTCCAACAAAACCTGTAGGCACAGGAATGGTCGCCGCACCCCCGTTTAAGTTGCTATTCCTTTGGTGTGAACCGCTGCGCGCACACCCCTGCACACGTCTTACAGCACTTCCTTGTCCTCTATTCGCCTATTCGCGTCTCATCATTTCCATTTCTTATTATACAGGCGGTATATGTTTGCCTATTGCGCACCCAGATAGCGCTCCTGTGGTTGCTGGTTGACACTCAAATCTTTTTTCTCTCATCTTCTCCAGTATGGTTGCTGTTCAGGTGACAGCTCAGTCGTATCCCAAGCATTATTCGTGACTCATGTGGCTGCGCAAGCCGGACTGCCATTTCCTTGTGTCCCTTAATGTCATTATATATTATTAACCATCGAATTCACCCTCAATGCGTCTACAAACAATCTTCGTTGCTTTGTGATTCCGTGGCACCGTGCCGATCTTGGTGATACGATCTCAACAGTGGAATCGCAACTCGATGCCTGGCAGTGCCAAACCAGTTAGATTCCTTATTGAAGAGTAGTTTCACGGAACCCTTTTTCTACTTCGAGAATTCATGTAGCCTCACTGGGTGACTAGGTGACTATTTGAGCCTGGCGTACAGTATACGGTTTAACCAAGTCGCCTCTCACGGTCACCGTGACGTTGCGTCAATGCGCCCTCAGGCTCATTACAGATGACAGGTGTAGGAAGCTTCCGGTTTGACTGCAATTGCCCGAGGTCCTTCAGTCCAGACACGTCCTATAAAACAGTGAATCAGGACAGTCGAAATTCTTACCATGGTAGTCGCAACTGGGTTCCTCGTTATTCAGGGCGCTTATGACCATTTTGGGATCGGTTGCCCAAAAAAATGACCACCACCTTTTTACAGAGCCCGACGACCACCTATGACTGATTCGGTTAATATGTAGGATAGTGGGATACGGGAGCTTCAAGTTGCATAACCTGCGCTACCACTGTACAACGCAGTCCCGTCGACCTTGCGGTTGGTCAATCTTATGCTTTACCGGACCACTGGCATCACATACTAGTACTGTAGCGCATGCTCATAGCCTTAAACTCTCAGCTGTGACGGTACTGTTGCTGTGCTTGTCGTTTGCGTACTTACTGTACAGTGGCGTGACGTGCATGCCTGGCATCACTAAAATGCGATCACTGCCAGGCGCCAATATTTAATCGTGGGAATGAGTACGTAACATTAATTATTCTCTCGGCCTACTTCGTTGCAGGCTTTCAGCGAATAGCTGTCATCCCCAGAGTGTATTCATTGACAAGCATGCCAAGAACTAGTGGGAACGGTGCAGGGAGGGGTGTACGTAGCTTTGAGTTGTAGCTTGATCGCCTTCTCGTGCACACGAATATTCTATGTTACGCCAGTGATAGTTCCTCCCCGAAGACTTTGTCAGTGGAACTGATCCAATGACTGACAATTACATGATAAGATCACTGAGGAAATTGGAAGCGGTGCTTTCTATAACTGAACCTCCTATCCTCCATTCACAAAAAATCCTCGAAAATGTCGACAAGCTGGTGACCTGCCAGTGTTCAAAAACCTAGGACCTACCTACTATGGACAAGTGAGATCCTGGCGTCATGGGTAACAATCACCCTACCGTTACACAGGCCCTTTTTGAAACAGGCAATGTCAAGTAAGGCGTCAGTGTGCTATATGATTCCATTCTAGTATATGCAGCAGAAGCTCAGGCTCTCTTAACTATAATAGAAAATATTTACAATATTCTCTTGGTCACCACGAGACATCAGAGTCTTGCAACCTTTGGCCAAAGTATTAACTATGGGCAAATATAGTCGCTGTATACAATGACAGGTAGGAACAACACTGGCAGCTCTCCGGTGTTTCTTACTACAGCACCATGCGCCGCTGTGTAACAGGGCGGGGCATCCCTTCAAAGAGGTGGTTCTATGGAGAGCATTGACTTACAGCACTCATTGTGATTCAAGTATGCTGCTAACTATGTGCACGACGTGTCTGATAGGCTCAGCTGATTACAGATGTACGAAGGAAGGTATCAAGCCTGAGGCACCCATCACATTTGCACTGATAGCCTGAGATAGGTAACCACAGCCTATCAGAATGAGTTCTACAGCGAACGAACTATATTCTGGGGAGCTGTACGGAGTCTGGTGCGAAAGGACCATACATATGAGGCAATAGGATCCATGAAATGAGCACGCATCACAAGAAGGTAGGATGTATCTAGGGCAAAAGGTTCGTGATTCTCTCCAAGATCTCGGTTCCCGGGATTATAGACCGGCACGAGGCCGCACGACTACACGCAACCACAGATTCCCGATTAGTCTATAACAAACCTCCTCCACGTTGAGCGACCGAGGAATGATGACAAAGCCTGCTAAGAGCGTAAGGTTAGTCCACGCGACTACCCCACTGCGCGACGCTGTCAATGAAGTTTCATTAAATCCTTCCCCAGGAAAGACGTGTCCACACCGAGTCGGGACACAGAGGAGAAAAGTCAAAAAAAAATGCAGGTGCAGTGTCTCCTGCGCATAAGTGAAGAAAATGACGACACGAATCATTGCCGCCAGGTGTTCGAGATGATCCTCGCCTGTGGAGGCTATTCTTAGCTTGAGAAGAGGCGTCATCCAGGTACGACGCGGAGAGCACGACGATTCCAGCTAGCTGCAGGTACCCCGACTTATCTCAGCCGGATATTGTACATACGTGACTATCATGGTGGCACAGTGCCGCACCCTGTATCGAGATGGCAGATGCCACACATTTGGACTATAACCGACGCGAATTAGGGAGAATGTGCTGTGGGAGGTGGTGTGGTACTGTCGTGAGGTGGGACGTGGACTTGAGTCCGGTTTGTGTGGGAAATTATTACAGAAGAAGTCACAGCCAGGCCACTTGATATTACTACAAATTACAGTATACAGTATGATTTGCGCTTTCATTTTCCCTACCCGATTTCAAGTCATCTAAAGAAAGGCCTTGAATCACCGTGCGCGTACAACCTACTTCCGAAAGTCATTCGAAACCGTGTAGGTGCCAGTGATTATAATAAGGCACTTGTAACTGAAGGGGTTCGCGCCGCAAGCTACTTCAATAGTTCGCCTCAGCTTCGTTTCAAGGTTCGGTTCCAGAGTTATACGAGTTGATTCATATTGATTAGTAGCATATGTACAGTTTGAATCACAACGGGCAAGTGGGACCCCGTTGCTATCCGCGCCCCTGATCTACCCTGATACTTTGATAAGGATTTGACAACCTTCTTGATTAAGCACTCCAGAGCGAATCCCGGACGGCCTCGCGGTGCAATTTTCTCAGAGAGAACTGAAACAAAAAGAAACACCATGTAATAATTCGGATACTACCGCGTATGTGTGGTGCTGTTTCTTGACCGCCTCGGGGTATGTATCTATATACTAATTGACAAGAGACGGGGGGTAAGGTACACCAAGTGACTACACCTTATCATGAAAACAACGTTCGTGGGACTGTGGAATAGTCTGTTTCTTCGGTTGGGACGGTGCTACCAAATCTGCTGTAATGATGATCACCGAAGTGACTTTCGGTATGAAATGTGTCTCCCCAAGGCAAGATGAAACTAGTCACATCGGTTGAACCAGGGACCGCTTCCGAGACCGCTTCCTTCCTTCACGACGTTGCTGGATAGAGTTCCCGTGGGGAAACGCTTCTATGGGCAAGCCAGATCAGGTGAACTAAGGTCCAATGTTACACATGCATGAACCAAAACCCCAAAAAATTGATAACCTTTTTTCATTTATGCCCACAACTAGATGAGCGAAGCACTTGCGCCCAGAGAAGTGCCTGTTCTTGTCTCGAGTTGCCATAATTTGGCCCGGGGATGCGTCCCGAGTCTCCGAGCCCACCAGACGATATGAGTCATAAAACGGCATGGCATTTCTCTGACCGATCAGTAAGATGGCAGCGCACCGTGTCCTTTTTCGAAATATGCTCATGCTCAAGTTCCTGAAGAAGTAAGGAGCGGATGCAATACAAGCCAGGGAAACGGGTCAGTAGGCTGCTCTTCGGAACCAAAGAGACACAGACAATGGATCGCGTTCTCCTACGTGGCGCGAAGATGATTTTGGAAAAAATTGTGAGCTCGTCTCGGAGTAGGCAGGCAACAGCTCAGGTTGGTGGCTGGATGATCATCACGTGTTGTTACTCCTGCCAATTACATGTGCCTGTGAAGCTACGTGAAGGGTGGAGCAGTATCTCCAAGGAACTTTCTTTGATCCTACGCACAACGGGTTCATACGTGGCCAGAGATGCGGAGAGCGCGAGGCGGTGCGAGAATCCGGAAGCGAGAAGTGAAGGGAAAGGTGCTACTTCGAATTCCGAATTCGAAGGCGAATTCGAAGGGTGAACGTGGTGAACCCGTGGGACACGACCATAGCTCTGCATGGGAAAACGAGATGATCTGGTGGGAGTTTTTTTTTTCATTGTGTGTTCGCAGTAGTGCAAGCAGGCAAACTGACTCAGATGATCGAACAGGGGCCGGGCGCGTATCTTGCCCCGATGAAAATCACACGAAGTATATGAAGACCACGAAAAACGTACATAGTCAGATCTCCGTAGAGCCAATGGGATCTCATTTGAGACAGGTGTTTTACGCCATTCCGGTACTACGTTGTAAGGTTCGGCAGGGAGGTTCATTCATGATATCTGTACTCCGAGTCTGACTCACCGGGTGAATTGGAAGAGCAAACTCATTCACGCGTTCAGTTCCGCAGTTTTCCTACCATCGTCAAATGAGAAGTAGAACAACTGTAACAGGTTGCGGTATATACATATCATACTAAACTCAAGACGTCCTGCCAGTGTCTGTTCACCGACACTCGGACCCAAAACTCCGACTTCCCCGGCTCTTGATGCAGTTTGACGCTCCGACCAGCCGCTCGAGGACGTCTTGCTCGCTTCTTTTCGCGCTACTTGTGGGCGTTTGCCGAGAATCGTCAAAAGCACCAAAGCACTTTCGCGCAGCACGTCCGTGTAAAGAGGGAGGCAAGTCTACTCTGCGGGCAATACACAAATCGACGCATTGATGTCTGACTTGAATCAAAGGATAGCCTATGCACACGCAATGGTGAACCAGTGAACATTCACGGCTCTTCTTGAGCACGTGGCGCGAAGGGGACCCATCAGTCCCGTGCGTGGCGATGATTGTCATGTCCTCATGGCACTGGGGGGATGAGAAGCCTGAGATGTGAATTGGAGGTGCAATGCGCATTTCATTGAACAACGCGGTGGGCTACATGGTGGCACAGCACGGCGCCTTAGATTTTCGTCCCATGGGATGGAAAGTGGCACAGGAATGTCCGTAGTTCCGACCATCACACGGGAACTTGAAGAGGACCGGAGCAAGCAAGGCAAGGACACGTATCAATGCATTGGCCTGTATCTGGATCCCAGGTTAACAGGGTGTACACAGCACCCCCCATTGCCTGTTGGGTTCCGCTGCTGGTCACAACTGTTTTATCGATGGAATACTTTGCGTCTCCCTGGTATGGAAGAATTCCGTCTCCTTCTACTCACGGGCAGGCGTATCTTTGCACGGCCTAGAACTCCTGCGCGTCAAAAGATTTTCTGTTGTCCCAGGCCTCTAGTGGCTCGAGCCCTTATCTTGTTATCGTATCGTATCACCAGTAAACTGCGCTTAGAATTTAGCACAGGCACTGGTAAGTAGGTGTATGATATAAACAGAGCGCAGCTAGATTGGGTTCACCAATCGGGGTCTCCGTAGTTTGGTGTTACGATGTCACAGTCCCACCAGTGTTGCGTCCATTTCTTCCAATTACCCCTCCCCTCGGATATCTATCGGATACGGGAGCAATAATCAATTACATTCAGTGGAACTAGCTTTTCGTGAGAGGTGATCGCAATGGATGCTGAGACGTGGATTACAAAGAACACGGGCTGTAGCCATTGTGATTTTTGGGGTCACTTTAAGGCGGGCAGGGATATAGTGACACGAGTCGGATGCACATGAAGGGCGTGAGGCTGCATTAAACATTGTAATTGGGAACGTTAACGTGAGGTTCAATGAGGCGTATCAAATGGTCTTTTAATCGTACCATAACTTGTAAAGTCTTTATTTTGTTGCATTGCAAGCCAGTCAAAATCACTTTTCAACGTACGTACGTGAGCAAGAGCATGAAGTATGTATGTATAGGTCTGTATAGGTATGCGGGGAAATGACAAGGAAAAATGACAGAAAACCATGATAGCAAAGTACTGCCTGGCTTCCTGGAGGAGACGAAGGGATCATGTGGTACCGAGACTTCCGCTACGCGAGCGTGCCAGCCACGGCCACCATGACCCACCACGCCTGTCGTCTTCAGTCGCCGGATCTTCGTCCACACCGGGTGGCCCGCCAAGCCCTTCGACATTGGCGAAAGAGACATAGCCATCGATGGTGCGCAGCTTCGCTGCAGCACCCCGTGCGTCGAATGTCGGTGGTGTTGGTGGCGGTGTTGCCTGTTGTCTCTGCACATGGGGCTGTGGGTGTGAGTGTGGCACGGTAGGAGCCGGGTGCGAATGGTTCCGCGCACGTCCGCGGGAATTTGTGTTACGTGAAGATACTTCTGGGAGCGCAGCGTAGAAAGGAGGTGATGGCGATGGCGATGGCGATGGCGATGGCGATAACGGCTGGCGATGGGATGACGTGGGTGAAGGGAGAGACGATGACTAGGTTGTGAAGAATCAGGGTCAGCATTCTGAACGCAACCTCACTAGGTTACGAAGATAGTACAGGAAGTTGGCCAGGAGAAGTGCGAGAGGCACACAGGGATAGACGCGTAGAAAGGGGGTCCAGGGTAAAGAAAGAATAGAATGTGCAAATCGAGTGCTTACCTCTGGGGAACTCGATGTTGAATCATGGTCTGGATGGCATTCTCGTACCTTTGCAACGGCTGCGCTACAAAGATAACTCTCAACGTGACTCGGGGGCACTGGGTGCCTATGTGGAAGTTTGACCTGGAAGACGGTCGGGATAGGATCCTTTTCCCTAAGATCTGATTCACGACGACGAGTAAGGGTCTGGACGTCTGCAGAACTTTTAGATGCGTGTTGAAGGGGTGGTGCATGATTCCGGTGGTGCTGAGGAAGATTGGCAAAAAGAAGGGAGACGTGGAGAGGATCATCATAGCCCTGATTGTCGTCGTCGTCACTGTCGGTACAAGCACAATGAAACATCTCGCTAGATGTACTTGCTATACGGCCAGGGCGAGAGTCAGCGCGAGGTATGCGGCATCGAGGGGAGATAGAGGCAGCACGGTCGCGCCGGAGAGTCTCGCGGAGAAGGACCTCCGAACGAGATGAAGGCCGGGAGTGGTGGAAAGAAGAGTTATCAGACGCTGGGGAAGGGGCAAGTACTTGTGGGGACATTTTTGTCAAGGTGGGAAGTACAGGGGAGGAGGGGAGTAAAAAGGGGGAAGGGATGACGGAGGAGGAGCGACGGGGTGTTGACAGAGAGGAGGAGGCAATAATATAGTGAGAGGGGGTCAAGGTGTTTGCCTCGTTGCTTTGCGGAGTTGAAGTAATAGCCGGGTGCGAATGGGTGTGGCAGGAGGAGGCAGACGTTGATGGTGAGGGAGGAGCGTGTGCGGTGTCGGAGAGGGGTGAAATGAGGGGCTTATGAGGGTCACCAACACAAATACGATTAACAAGTTCAGACCGCGAACTGGAACGCGAACGAAGTCGATGTTGATCCATTAGGACGATTTTAGCTGTACAGCCTATAGACAGGGACGTGGCGAGTCCGGACGCGTGTGATACGCCTGTCTTTTCAGTTAACTTGCTACACGAGGCAGGCGGATAGCTGTCCGGTCTTGATTCGGGTGAACTTCTCTACGCCCGGTTAATATTGAGGGAGAAACTAAAATGGAGAAATAGCGGTTGAGAAGCTAGATATAGAGCCTTGTAGCGACTCGAGTGCGTGCGAGTTAGCTGTACATGCAAATATTTTGGGGGAAAAATAAACAAGAGTAACTTTTCTCACACGCACATACAGTATACAGGTGCCGGTCTAATCTCCAAATTGGGTCAGAACCCCAGATCACCAGACTAGATCTCCCCAAGTCCGTTCCGGATCCAGGCCCCGGGGGCCGTCCGTCCGCCTCGGGACAACACACAAGTCCTTGTTCTAACCCCCCCCCCGCGGCCCAAAAGTTATATTATAACAATGCCTCGCAAGCCGTCATGACCTCTCATCGACGCCGACGCCTTTCGCGACTTGTGAATGGTCCTCGTTCGGCCCACGCAAAACGCCCGCGCGGGCGATTTGCTCTCCGCTTACCACTAAGACGTAGCTAGTGACCTCATCCTTCGCGTCGCCTGAGCTTTTTTTGCTCCATACCCCAGTTCCTTTGAGCCCACTCCGCTCTTTCCCTCGTCTAGACACTCACAACCTGCTGAGCCTGGGAGCCCCCGATTCCTCGGACCCAAAAATTTACAAATTTACCGGATCGCTGCCCGCACGTGCCTCATTATCGCGGTCCCCTTCACCACACCCCTGTTGCAAACAGTCAACCTCCCTCGTCGACGTCATCTATACTTTCAAGTCCCGTTCATCAAGGAGCATAGCCTTCTCGCCCACCCTCATTGCTGACACCCCCCTTATGTTACATGCGCTCAAATGGTGGCAAACCGCTCCGGATCTCGCTCTTTGTCCTTCTTTACTCAATTTCCAGAATGAGTCATCCCTTTCCCAACCTGTGGCGTGCACCTTCCCATCTTTCCGATGATTCCCCTGTGTTCTCAATTGCCCCACCTGCGACAGAACAGACATCCACCTTTTCTCGACTTTGCAGGATCGCTCAGCTTTTAGAGGGGTGTCTGTTTCTATCCTATGCGTCTCATTGGCACATAGGTTGGGCTCTGTGTCCTTCTCATTTACAGCAGGAGTGTCAGGCACTGGGAGCATGTGCATTAGAGAGGGCCAAAGCCAAGGTGCGTTTGTATTCTGTCATGGGGTCTAGGTGCGCATGGCTCACGCGATTTGAGGCACATTGCATCATCACCAGACCCTCAGTGCCTGGCATGTTCTTTACGCCAACCGCTTACCCAATACGAATTCGACATGTCTAACACCTGTCTCATTCTCTCGTATGTCCACTCGTACTTGCGGTGGCGGTGGCGTTGGTATCAATAGCCTGAGAGTTTACACGGACACTGTGACCTCGAGGTACAACTTCGCAGCGTTGTGCGTTCATACGTTTCGCAGGGCCTTGCAAGGCGTTTGAGCTTCTCACGTTGTGTCACAAGACTTGCAAAGGCGTAATCTGGCGCTCCAAAGCCTTTACTCTCAGTCTATCACAAATACCGCCTAAAGCTCCCACTCCGTAGCTGTCCCCCACCCTTACTAGTACTATCGTTGCTATGCCAAGCGATGTTTCTCATGCAAACTACGCGTCTACCTCCCGGTATGATTCTCCATTCTCGTCTTTGATGTGTTGCCTCTGCTCAGGTTGCCGTCTTCCTTCCCAGCTTCGGCGTTCGGTTCCAGTTCGTTTTCTTACACACCCGCAGGAATGGAAGGTCCTCGCCAACAACATGAGCAATAATGACGCAGTCCCGGTTCGCGAGGCTTAATCTAGGGCACTGATTGCATCTTTCTCTAGTACAACGTGCATGGCTCACGTCCAATTGCGCGCCTTCCGCGAGAGGACGCCAGTTTTTGTCAGTGGTGAAAGTTTTACGCCTCGGAAACAACTCAAGGGAGGAGAGACTTTGATTGTTCAAGACGGCGTAATTTGTGCAACCTCCGGATGTGGTATTGCCGGTGTGTATGCTACAATGAGGAGCAAGAAGGAAACCCTCGTGTAGCCAAGGTGGGCGGGATTTATGAGGTTCTTCAAAGGGGTTGCGTACATTTTGCCATTCAGCAGCACCCTATGCGCGAGTTTTGCCATTTACATTTACAGCACAGCAGCAACCCACACGCAGTCCCGCATTACGTTCGTCCCTGATTAATTGTGCTTCTTCTCTACACACCCAGTTGGTGTATTATAAATCACCGTCAGCCGCACAAGTCACCAACATTTCCTTTGTGGTCGACTTCGGCCCGGGTATCGTAGCTGTCAAACGTCCTGCGCAGTTTATGCTGTTTGATGGTAGCCCTCCCTCTGTTCTACCCTATGTTCTCGAGTTTATAGATTGTTGAAAAAAAAATTTCCCGTCTCTCGCATCATGGTTCCCCTTGCGCCACTCGAGCGATCGCTGTCCAGATCGGCATGTGGCTCAAGGTCCTTCTGTTGTGCATCAGCTTCTCAGGCCCTCCCGATACGATCGCAAAGAGAATAGATGCATTCAGTATATACTCATATGTGTACAGCGTACCACCGTTTTCCAGAGTAGATCTGGTTCAATCAGCGTGTAATGGCGTAACTGTCAGGTGTTGATGCGGTCATGATCCTCTGCGGTTACACGCGCTATACCGCACTCACGTACTTCCGCCGCGTATAAAAATTATCTTCCATGTCCATCAGTTGATCTTACGACAAATCACTAGCAATAGTTGTTCGCCATAGACCAGGAGAAATCTTGATCTGCTTTATGGCCCTTGTCCAGACGGGCACCACCGCCACAAGTGGCATGTGACGAACTTAAACGGGCGGGCCTGGTATTTTCATCTATTTGGTTGTTTGTTTCTTTGTTTGCGCCGTCCTATGTATGCTTACCATTCGACGGACGATACAGTACGAGGCATCATTGCACGGCCGATGTGGGAAAATCCGGCAAGGGTAATGCTTCGCCAAAAGTCATAACGTGCACTACGTGCTCCAGAGGTCTCGGTCCTTGACGATCCTCCTTGTTGCTATCTACCCCGCCCGTGCTCTCATGGAAGATGCATATGCATACATCGCATTTTGACCCGAAAATATACAAGTCAGGAACGGTGCGGAACAGTCTCACAGACTCGTTTGGCATTGGAATCAGCTGACAGAAGTGGTGACTCAAGCTCAACGCCCGTTTCGGACTCGTACCTTGACGATATCGAGCGCTTTTTCAGTACCCGCTAGTTGCGGATTTCGGCATGTACGTACGCACATCTCTCTGCTTCTTTGTGTTTGGGAAAGTCATGTTACGCCGTGTTTGTGACGACACTTTTCCGGCGTCTCATTAAATGGCTGGACTTGCTCTGATCGAGTCTGCTGACAGGGTCATGATGTGATATCCAGCTGGGCGTTTGTTTTCATCCAACGTTTCTTCTCATTGTGCAAGGTAAGTTTTTTTTTTCTCTTGAGGCGTGGCGTATGATATCGCATGATGCAATTGAATACATTTACTTCAAGTTGGGTTAGTGAAATTTATACTGTATCCCTTTCGCATCTCTCGATCCACCGGTCACTAAATACAGTAATCAGTAAGATGAAAAAATGAAGCGCCCCGTTTTCCCCACTCCGGGGGTTTAACTCATACTGCACTTGAACGACAACGATCGAGGGGCTGGGAGAACACGGAAGGAGCAATCGGGGGTTCTTTTTACTGTTGTTGTTGTTGTCCCTTAACCTTGGGTATGACGTTGCGCGCCAATTTAATGATTTAATCCGACATCTTCGAAGGTTTGTTTTCGGGTCCGTCGGCTATATGTAAGTTAGATGCATAAATGTTCAGTGGCTCGTCCTTTGCTTCTTGAATCTGCCCTGGCTAGTGGTATGTAGTGACATATGCTCAGCAGCACGCACGCGCGGCGACAGTCTATGCATATGCTTACAGGTTGAGGAGGAAGAGAGCACCGTACTTCGGGGAATTGAATAACACACGCGCTGCACGCGTCAAACATGAGCCTGGTTGTACACCCTGCCTTCGTTCCGTGCTTCCGTTTTGATTGTCGCAATGACATGAGATGCATGGCACCTCGTGACACAGGCGGACACTCGCCGCACATCGTCGTTAACACCTGGCTTGACATGGGCCATCAAAACATAATTCTGGGCCCTTTACGATACTATAGCGCGTTTCGCAAACAGGAGAATGTAGTGATGCATAGGCCTTCGAGCTTCGGCGCTAAAAACTAGATATCTTTTCGACAATTACTAGGGGTCCCAGGGCTATTTTAGCATCCTGTTACAGTACAATCCTCAGATCCTCAGATTGTTGTCATCGGGCCGGAGTAAGCCGGAGCCTTGTCAAGGGCATACCATCCACCCACTCCTGTTTTGCAGCCTGTTCCACGGTCCACCCATCCAGCGTAGTAGCTATGGTGGTGACAAAAAAAAAGACACTAGGCGCGGTGGCAGGGCTACGAATAGATCGTCAAGTAAAAATGATTGCAGATTCGTCAGGGGCTACAGTATGCGAGAGGGAAAAGATGGTAAGGGAAAAAAAGCAAGAGATGCTAAGCAACTAAATCATACTATCACATACCCATATACGAGTAGGTCCACGCAAATTAGATTAATTCATCCAACGTCGTAGTCGGCCGGCGCCGCCGCCCGGTACTCATCGTGTGCCTTCCCTGGAGTAACCTGGGCCATTAGGTCCGCGCAGGCCATCTCGCTCATATCCACTATATGTTGCCCCATATAGCTCTATTGGGGGTGGGCGATTATGATTATATCGCGGCGGCGATGCAGGGCGCGGAATCGGTATGGGCACCGGTATTGGCCCGGAGGGGGGTGGAGGGGGGAGCGAGTCCTTGTTTAGCGAACTTGGAGGTGGCGACGGATGATAAGGACGAGGATAGTAGGCTTCCCCTGTCGCACCGACATAGGCGTCATCACGTGCCCTCTTAGGCGGTGGCGGTCGCAGCTCGGTGAGTCCGCGGTTGGGCGAGCCAGGACTGCGCGGGCGTCCACGCGGGGTAAATGGGTCGAATGTCCGTCTCAGCGAGTCGTCATATGACCGCCTGTCACGGCTACCTTGATCATGATCAACAAATCGCTTGTGTAAGCCTGTATACGAAAGTTCAGGATATCGCGCGCGTTCGCGAACCCAGTGAGAAGGCGTAGGTTGCGGTGGAAGTTGCGGCAGGCGGTCACGAGTACGGTCTTTGCTAACCCAATCCAGGCGATCACGGTCATGGTATTCACGATAGCCGCGCCTATCCCCATAGTGCGGAGGAGACCAGCGTCCACGTTCATCATAGCGCCGGATGCCGTCATTAAGTGGCAGAGGGTGTCCGTCTAGGCGACGATCATCCTCTGAAGGGCGGCTAAACCCGGAGCGGAAATACGGCCGGAAGTTCGACGAGCGTTCACGCGATGGTTCACGAGTGTTGAGCGACAGTGACGACTGTGTAGAGGACTCTGCTGAAGGGGTAGAGGTGGAAGGCGGGAGATGCAGCCTGGATTCATCACGGCCAACAGAAGGTGCATGAGAATAGGTAGATAAAGGAGGCGCCCGGTCGACTCCATTTAGTTCTGGGTGCGAGTCAACAAAGTGTGAAGGCTTGGAGATATGGGTGTGCGACGAATCGTTTAATGGTTGTTTCGTACTCGGTAATGATGGAGGGTTTATACTAGGGGTTTCTAGAGGCTTTGAAAGGCGCTCTTCTGGAAATAGCCCAGGTCGTGTGAATTCTTCCCGTGGCACCAGCTGGGGATGTGTAATGGACGTAGGGTCGCGTAAAGGCACATGACTTGAACGACCATCCAAAGATGCCACAAAGGATGGAGTCGAGACACGTTGACTCTCAGTAGTCATTGAGGCTGATGAACTGCCCGTAGGTTGACGGTCACTAGCTACCGTACGATCTGCAGCAGGATCCACAGGAGCAGGAACAGGAGCAGTAGAAACAGAAGGGTCAGGAGAAGGACCAGAAGACGAGGTTAGAGGGGCAGACACATGAGTCTTCACAGCCAAACTTGCATCAGTACGCCTCTCGTTTCCTAGATGAGATCTTTGGGGCAGATCTTGAGATGGACCATTCCTAAATCGATTCTCTGCTGACAGTGGGCGACCCTCATAGTCAGGGATGCG